>JAFEMH010005034.1:0-181129 GCA_022495995.1 Adenophora triphylla var. japonica | reverse complement strand
ACACGCTGCTATTGTCTCGCTCGTTTCCTACGAGGAAACTATCCCCTCGGATGACTTCAAGATCTCCCTCGCCAAAAGTTAACGGTAACTTAACACATTGATGGAGAGTGGGAGGCTACAAGGCTTTCATGTGATGCAGCCCAAGGCCGCGCCCCAACAGACTGGTGAATTCGGATGGAATGTCCATTACGTGGAATTTTGTCTGGCACCATTTGGGTTTTGGAACCGTAGTCTCCAGTTACCATCCCTGGGACGGGACGGTCGAGACCTAGCCGTCATAGGTGCCTCGATAGTCCGAGTAGACGGGATCTGATGGCTTTCGTTGATACGGGAGGGCTCTCCGGCTCTTATCACGCCGAGAGGGAGAACATTAACGGCTGACCCGTTGTCTACCAATACTCCGGGAGTGTTATGGTGTTGAGCTTGAGAGTGATGTACATGTAGCTTCGTTGTGCCCCGAGGCATCTCCTAAGTCTTCGTCGCGTAACGTGATCATACCGCCGTACGCCGGGAATCGTAGATCCGGTCTCTATCCGAGAAGGAGAGTCATCAAGCCATCCGTTTCGTCTTCCTCTTGCGAGGTAAAGCCTTTGCTGGAGCCTCGGGATTATGTTGAGGCTGTTTGTGACGGCCGCCGCCCTTGGTTAGCACGTTGATCGAGCGAGTGCCAAGCGGACCTTGATCTTCCTTTACCGGTCCGAGCTCTAAGCCGGACAAATTGAATCTTGGTTGATCCCGCGAGGGTTAGGCTTCGACTGCGCAGCAAGATTACCAAGATCTGAGGTATTCCGGTGTCCCAGTGGTCTCGAGCTCATTGTCGCCAGGACTTTTCGGCTTTCCCATCCCCGTTGCTTCTAAAGCCGCATGGCCCGGGAGGAAGAGAGGACCGGGCCGGAGTACAAGCACGTAGTAGTCGAACCTCCCTAAGGCTCTCCGAGTGTACCTACACCGGTGTCTCCAGCCTTCGTATCTTTCTCTCGCCTTGCCGCTGAGAGGACTTCTCTTCTTCGTTCGGGCGAGGATCGCTCCGGACCATATCTCGAGACTCGTACCCTGTGCAAAGTGGAGCACCACAAACATCGTAGCCGATGTGGACATTTGATGAGGAACCGACTGGAAGAGGCGGAGAAACCGGTTTTGTGGCAATCTTCTTGGGCACCCACTCAATGGAATTCACGCCGTTATTGTTCTGAAAAGTGGCTTTCCGATCGTATTTGGGCCCACGAGGGCGCTCCAACTTGCCTTCTTCTATCAAGTTCGATTTCGTATCGTAACCCCACGCAGCTTGCCTGGTGGTATGGCCGTGATACACGTGGAAGGCGCAAAGATTTGCTCTTGTCCGCATTGGCTACGGGATTTGGGTTTGTAATTTGCAACGGGTTTAAGGAGACCTTCCTGATTAACCCTTCCATCATCTGCTCAGCCGGCATGTCCAACTTGTCGAAGTGTACGGCAAGCCGCTTTCCGAGTAGAATTGTTGCTTTGCGGACCGGGTTTCGTTGCCCGACCGTTGTCCCCGATGGATGTAGTTGACAGACGTATCTTTCCCTTTGCCGGGGCCGGTGCGGGATTGAATGCAACCGCCGAGCGGTATCCGTATGGCCGTGCAAGAGCTAACTTTTCCTTGAGATCCTTCTCGAACCGTGAGCCTAAAGATTGACCATGGCCCGAGATCCGGGAAGAAATGATGACCGATGAGAGTTCTCGATGGACGGTCTTAAGCGTGACTTGAAGATCCGCATCTGCTCATCTTTGGAGAGTGGCTCCATGATCTCGGAGAGTTTCCACCCACCTCTTGTAGAATTCCCCAACACTTTCATCCGCTTTCGCTCGCGGTGATTAAGTCCTCACGACTTGTTTCCCACTCTAAGTTGGATCGGTACTGCCCAGAAGATGTTACTAATCCGATCCCAGTGTGTGGCGATCCGCAGCTTGACCCTCGAAACCATCGTAACGCCGAACTTTTGAGCGTATGCCGGAAGTGGTCGGCCATTTGCCGGAGGGTTGCTCCTTTTGCTCTCATGCCGAGAACGTAGGTATCGACGTGCGTTTGAGGACATTCGGTCCGTCGAATCGGTCCATCTCCTGAGATTCCTCAACTTGGCAGGAGAGGCGTGACCATTCCCGGATCCGTGGATTTGAGCGTTTCCTCGCTTGAGCCGCTCATGGTGGCTTTCTGTGTCTTTCTATCCGCTCGACCATCCAGGCTAAGGTCAGGGTCCAACAAGGCGGACGTGAGGCTCGGGCTGCCGGGTGCTACCACGTGAGCGGTAGTGATTGGAGGTGGAAGGCTTGATATATGTGGATATATGGGAGCCTTTTCTCGAATCGTATCGGGGTTTGTCCCCGGTGTTTAGGGATTCGTATAGGCAACGGGACGAACCCGGAGGGTATTGAGGGATATTGGCATCCTCGGGATGGTCCAATGGTGCGCCGGTGGTATTGAGTGATAGGAGTAGCACTGGCCGGCCAAAAATGACAGGTTGCCCCGAGAAGTAGCAATGTGGAGCCTAGGTCGGCCGTTTCCTTGGTTGGAAGGCATCCCGTAAGTTGGCGGGGAGGAACCCGTCAAGGCTTGGTGAACCGGTTTCGGGGAATCGTCATCCTCGACTGTGACAAAAGTACCGTCTCGACCGGGGGATAGCCGCTATACCACGCTCATTCGTAAGCCGTACCACGAAATTCCGCCGATCTTCTTTCGCCTCTTGTGAACCTCACAAGCCCTGGATGGCTTCTTCCAATGTCATATCCGTTGCCGGTGGCGGGGTCCTTCCCCGTCACGATTTCTCGATGAACTAGACATGTCGGAAATTCCGGGCCGAGGGAACCGAGGGAACCGAAGAACCTGCTCGACGCCGCCGTTACCGTGATTCCGCAAGGCGCTGACCTGGAAATCTGAACCACTTTCTGCTCGCTACAGGGAACGAAAGGAAGGGTTTAGGCTTCGGAAAAGGGTATTTGGCTCAAGGTTTCGGGCTTGTGCAATGTGCAGTTACCGATTAATGTTTACTTAAAGCGCGTTTTCTCGTAGTCCTAATCGGTTGGAAAAGAGCGAGTCTTCTTTTCGCAACTAATCCTAGAGCTCTAATCAGCTGGATCTCGTCACTACGCTTATAAGCCCCTCGTTTCCATCAGATCATCTTTCTCAGACGGACTATCCCGAGCGAGGTCTGATAAGGCAAGCGAGTTCCACCGACAAAGGAAAAAGTGAACTTAAGGCTAGCTGATCACGCAAACTTTCAACGTATGTGACGCACGGGCCACAGTCGAAGTCAACGTCCTTAAGTTAAGGCGGGGATCGTGCCAAAATTTGGGCATGACCTCTCCCGACTCGCCAGGCGAGAGACCTTAGCTTTTGGCGTTGGCCAAGTAGTGGCTGGCACAGTATATACGACGAGGTTTGGTGACACGGCGTCACATTGAACCTTCAGGTATTTTTTCGGCAGAGCTTCGCGTCAAAGTCAAGGCTGAAGAGCGCGAGACTTCGGGTCAGGAACGACCTTTGGTCTCAAACTCTCGAGCTTGACTCGGAGCGGGGCCCGGCGTAAAAAACATACACTTAGGCTTTATGACACGCGCTAAGCCAAAAACCAACCGGGGTCTTGGACAAAGTGTGACACAAAGAGTGCATGGCTTACACGGGCTAGGATGGGATGTTTGGGACGACCCCGTGCGCCCCCGAAAGGTGTCTGGCAGACCAATCGGGGTGCAACTGATAAGGCCATCCCGGGTTAGGGGTTGTAGTGTGCAGTGTACCGAGGCAGCAAGTGCACGTGAAGTGCGGTGTTCCGAGGCAGCAAGTGCGCGTAGTGTGCGGTCACTAAAATTCTTTTTCTGAGTAAAACAGAGATTTTTTTCAGAATGTGTCTTAAAGAATTTATGATGCACAGTTCAAAAGATAGCATGAAAATCAAACATGAATGGGGATGCACAAACATGGTAAGATTTTGAAAAGTTGACAATGTAATGTCTTTCGAAACAAAAACCGTTCGAGGTTTAAAGGAACACACACACACGAAAACGAGGAAGGGTAAACGAAAGTTTGACCCACGGAAGGCTTTTTAGAAAACAACGGTAGTTTTGAAAAAAGTATATTTTCCCCAGCGGAGTCGCCAACTGAAATTACCCGGATTCGCGCGAGCGAAGGCGGTTGTCTTTCGCGGGGGGTTGGTGTCTGAGACCTCGCTTCATGGGAAGGAAAAAAATGAGGAGTCGCCACGCGGTTTTTGTATTTTGAGCCCAAACGTTGAGAAACGGCTTTAGAAAATGGTGTCGTTTTTATTGGTAGCAAAAACTTAGGAAAAGGCTTTGAAAACAGGGGATCATTTTTATTGGTAGCAAAAACGAGTAAAAAGCTTTTTTAGTACCAGAGATTGTTAGGTTCGAAGGTCACGTTACGTTTCGGGTAGAGTATTACGAGATCGCCCGAAACGCCTCGCATGACGAGTCTTTCTACCTTTCTCGAAAACGTGTGTGTGTGTGTGTGTTTTTTGAAATGGGGCTTGAATGACAAGCTTAATCTTGGTTTGAATGTCAAACGTTGATTAGGTGACTTTGTTTGAAAAGACGAGCGTTTGAATGACAAACGTCGGTTTTGAGTTGAAATGAGCGTTTGCGTGGCAAACGTCGATTTGAGCTTGAAATGAGCGTTTGCGTGGCAAACGTCGATTTTGAGTTTGAAAAGGAGTTCGAAGGTCGAACTCCGGTTTTTTGAACCGGGCGTGTCATTGTTAACGATTTTTACGGGAAAAATGCGTATTAAATGATTTGAAGTGTCAAATGGCGGCTTTTAGTTTGAAGATGAGCGTTTGGAGGCCAAACGTCATGTCGCGCGTTTTGAAAGAGAGTTCGAAGGACGAACTCCGGTTTTGAACCGGACATTACATTGTTAACGATTTTTACGGGAAAAATGCGTATTAAATGATATGCGATCAACGAATCGGGTTGCGACTCGGACTTAGAAAAGTAAATACTATCACGATCCAAACGGGTCGGACTTTATAAATGACAGTATTTAAAGTGCGGTATCAACGGAATCAAACGATCCGGAATTGTAAATGACGATCGACGAGTCAAACGACTCGGAATTGTAAATGACGATCAACGAGGCCAATCGGCTCTAATTGTAAATGACAAATTAAATGATTTCCATCAACGAATCGATCGATCTGAAATTGGTAAATGACGTAAAAGTAAACGGAACGGGGTCGGAACGCCGTTTTAACCCGTGATTACTTCTCTTACGGAAAGAGAAGAGGATCGAGGGGCTAAAACGTATCGGACCCCGTTAGACGGAGGCGTCTACATTTTGATAACGTTGTTCGAAACGGTTGTAGCGACTGGCGCGTAAACCGAGACGGAACGAGAGATTTAGAGAGAGGGAGTTATACCTATGGCTAGGGTCGACTCCTTTGGCTCGGAAGGTGTGTACGGGACACGAAAATTGGTTCGAAAGGGTGTTTCGAAGTGATGAGGGGCGTATTTGATCGAAATACGGAAGTTTCACGCGAATCGAGGCAAACGGGAGCTCGGGAAGGGGTGAAATCAGTTTGGGCCGTGTGTAGAGTGAATTTTGGGAGTAAAAATGTTCTTCTTTTGGCTTTGACAGCCACTTCTATTTATAGGTGAAAATTGCAGTAGGAGTCCGGACGGACTTGGATTGTTTTTTCAGGGTTTTGGGGTATTTTGGAATTCTCGAGGGCTTCACGGCAATTTCAGAAATTTGTGCCAGTGGAGTCCGGTCGGACTTTGACTGAATTCCAGGGGTATTTTGGTCTTTTCAGCTTGATTTGTGATTGAAAGGTGACGAGAGGGCTGTGGCATGCTGGACACGTGTCCAGTGACTCACCCTTTGCATGGGAGTTCGTTCCCCGGTCCCGGTTTTGTCCATTTTTTAAAATAACAGTCCGGAAAATGTCCGAAATGCCCCCGAAAAGTGCCGGAAAGTGCGTTTTTCAGGGAAAGCCATACTTTTACGTGAGATTACACGTGTTAAGTACGCTTTGACGTTGGGATGGACGGGGCAGTCCCGGGACGTCTCGTTGGCACGGCAACGGGGAGCTTAACGAGTTCCGGTTAACCTGGAGCGGGCCGGTTAACGGATTTCGGTTAACTTTCTGACGGATTTTGACGATCCGGATTTGGGTACTTACACCTATATATATTCCTCGAGCTTTGATATTGTTATGTGCCCAATGAAATCTTTGACGCTTCAGCTTTTTGGGCTTCTTCTCTTTCAAACCTTCGCCACTTTCTTCACCCTCAAAAATAGGGGGAGGTACAAGAATGATGGAGAAAAAATCTTTCACACTTTCAATGGGATGGATAAGGTCTTCTTTGAGGCATTGTTCGTCAATTTGGTCGGGCCCAACCTCATCAACATTAACGCCCTCATCATCTTTTAATTTTTCTTCAACCCCATCTTCTTCACAATCATCCTCTTCATCAACAACCACAACATCATTAGCAGGATACAGAGAGATAATTGGTAGTTCGTCAGTAATGGAAGCGTCCTCCCACTCATAACGTTCAAGTTGGATTGAACTAGTATCTCACTCACAACCTCTCAATGCTTCTAATATTTTAGTCACTTGTGCTTCCAACCTATCCATGGTTGCAAAGAAATTGTTGTCGTTGTTGACGATTTTCCTCCCTCAAACTTGTTAGAGCCTCTTCCCATGATCGCTTTTTAGGTTGCGGTGGATCATAATAATGTGGCTCATAATTGTTCCAAGCCCGGCTTGAGTGGTTTTCCCTCCATTGTGTATAACAATTGGGGGGATAATCATATTGTGATTGCCATGGGTGGAAACTCCTTTCTTGCATCTGTGGAGAATACTCATGAAAATATGTACTAGATGGGCAATCATTAGTAGCATGAGAGTATAATCCACAACAGGAACATGCATCTTGTATTATATTGGCACTAGGCAAAGTACTTTTCGCATTGAACAAAGCAATTAATTGTTTTGCTTGCCCGACCTACTTCTCACGAGAATTAGATTCATTCATGCCCTTTAATTTTTTAAAACAAAAAGAAAGAAAATTATTTACACTAAAAAGAAACTAATAAAAGAACATATTTACAATACACTAACAAAATAAATTTGTTCAAATCACAACAAATTCCCGGCAACGGCGCCAAAAACTTGATGGATAAAAATCCTCTTGTAATAAAATACCTAGCAAGTGTACTAGCTACCATTGTAGTAGTATGCACAAGCAAGGGTCGAATCTACAGAGATTTGAGTGTTGAACAAATTGATTTAATTAGTGTAAAAAGTAACAAAGGAAAAGGGGTTTTTGATTTTGGTTGAATTATTAAACTAAGAAAGCAAAATAAATAAATTAAAGATATCAAGAGACAAGGGATCATGGATTGGGGATCATAATGTTTATCACTTTATGCTTTTTATTTCATGTAAAAAGGTTTCAATCTCATTCTTGGGTTCGTTCACAAAAACCTAGGGTTAAGATGTTAATATCACAGTTACGTCGATAAGAACATTAAAACCCTAATATCTCTATCTTGTTTATATATATTCGATTACGTCAATAAAAACCTTCAAGAGATTCAATTTAAATCACAAGAACATAAGAACCTAGATTCATTGATTTCAGTTACGTCCTCAATTAAATCTATTCTCTCAATAATGGTCAATGTATAAATGTCCGAGTTACTGAAACAATTTATACCCAAATAGATTCATAGGCCAAAAGTATCTTAACATACAATTGAAGCCTATGAATGATCTTGAAGAATGTTGAGAAAACAAGAACGAAAGAGAGAGAGGAAGAATTAAAACCCTAGCATAAAGATCAAATTGTTACTCACCTCAATCCATGAATCAAATAAAATTAGCCTTGAATGGCCATTAAAATAAATTAACCTTGAATCTTCAAAATAAAATAAAAATCTAAACTATGATAAAGGGGAAAAATATAAAGAGAGAATGATAAAAATCAAAGATTCAAAAGATTAAAAAGATCAAAAGATCCAAAGATCCAAAGATGATACAAAAACTAGTCTAGGGCTCTTTTTATAGGAGGAGGGAGGTAGAAATCCTTTTTGGAAACAAATTATGGTCAAAATCCTAACCCAATTAGAAAATCTCCCGAAATTCGTCACTGATTCTGTGCTGATTCTGTTGCTGATTCGTTTTCTTTATTTTGTGACGGAAAGAAATCCGTTGCTAAAACTTGGTGGGCGGTCGCCCAAAATTGCCCACGCAGCGCCCATGTATACAGAGGTATTCTCGGCCAGCTTCCTTGCCTTCAGCGGCCGCCCAGCCTTGATCAGCGGCCGCCCATGCCTTGCTTTGCCCAATCCAGCCTTGGCTCAGCTTCAGCCCAGTCCAACTCTTTTTCTCTCGGCTAGCAATGTTGTGGCCGGCCAATGCCTTATTTTTGGCCCCATTTTTGTGCAGCACGCTTGGCCTTGTTTTGTACCCTTTTGGATTCGGTTTGTCTCGAATTGCACCGTCTCACTTTAATCACTGTAATTTCAAGTTTTGCACTTTAGTCCTTGACCTTTACATTTTCACTTTAGCCCATGAATTTTAATAAATCAAATTCCTCCAAATTTTCCATATTTCCAGTTTGATCCCTGAACTTCCAAAATTTACAATTTGGCCCTTAAACTTTCAAAATACGGTTTTTCTCCTCTTTTTCTGCATTGTTGCACATCAACCCCTGAACTATCAAAACACTAACAAAATACATTAAATTCTCAAGGTTTCGAGCATCAAATAAGCTAGGAAACATATCTTTGGGATAGATAAAACCACATCCATCATTAGGCAAACCTGATGCATTCAACGTACCTTTGCCAATGATTTTACCTTGAGCTCCTCCACCAAAGTTGACTTTTCCCACCTTTGAATGGTGCGTAGTCGTTGAAGTTTTCACGTGCCTCAGTCATGTGGCGAGAGTAGGCACTGTCAAAATAACAGGACCCTTCAACCCTACTCTTAAGAGAAGTGAAGGCCAACTGACAATTCATGGTTTCCTTCCTTACCCAAGCAGTTCTTATTCCAGCTTTGGGCTGTTTGTACAGTTGTATGTTAAGTTGTCCACACAACTGTCTGCCCAAGTGTCCACTCATATTTTCAAAACCAAGTTCCTGTTTCAATTTGTAACAATATGGTCGAATATGACCTGTAGCAAAACTGTATTTGCTGCTTTCAGCAATAGATTCAGGCTTAACAGAGGAGATAGTTTTAATTTTTGAACTTTTGGAAGTGCTTTCTCATTCTTTTACAAAAATAGTATCTCCATAGCCAATTCATGATTTTATTTGGTTTCCCATTTTCAAAACCTCTTCTAAATTAGCTTTACCTTTGTTTAACTTAGTTAGAGTTTCTGTTTCTTTATCAAGATTTGTTTTGTATTTTTCACATTTCAGATCTTTCTTTGTGAGTAAAACTTCTAACTTGGCTATAGAGTCTTTTTGAGAATCACTTTCTTTTGACAAACTTTCAACTTCATATTTCAGTTTGAGATTTTCTGCAGTTAGTTTCTCATTTACCTGTTTGAATACCTTGAATTGCTCCATGCGCTTGACCCAATCACTGTGGAGCTCAATATAGGTACTGTGCAAGTCCTCATATGTAGCACACTCTTATTCTGCTGGATCATTGTTAGTTTCACCAGCAGTTGAATAATTCAAGCAAGTATACACACTGTTCTCAGTTGTGTAGTCAGTTGTGTGATAAGTTATGCGATCAGAGTACACTACAAGAAAACTGACAGATACCGACGAAAATTAGCGACGGAAATAAATCCGTCACTAATACCGACGGATTAGCGACGAAATAGCAACGACCTAGAGTGAAAAACAAAAAACGAAATTAGGACGAGATTATCGACGGATTTAGTGACGGATATGTCGACAGATTTCATTCCGTCTCTAATCCGTCACCATTTTGGCGCCAAAAAATTGTGCACTTTTTACCGACGGATTTATAACGGAATGGCGACGGATATTTTCTTGTGAATTTGAGTCGTTGATAAATTATTTAAAATAATTATTAAATCTATATTTTAGGTTAGCGACGGATTAGTGATGGAATTAATTACCGAGGATTAAAATCCGTCGGTAAATTAATTACATATTATTACCGACGTATTTGAGTCGTTGCTAAATTATTTAAAATAATTGTTAAATTTATATTTTAGGTTAGTGACGGATTAGTGACGGATTTAATTACCAACGGATTATAATCCGTCAGTAAATTAATTACATATTATTACCGACGGATTTGAGTCGTTGCTAAATTATTTAAAATAATTATTAAATTTATATTTAGGTTAGCGACGGATTAGTGACGTATTTAATTACCGACGGATTATAATCTGTTGGTAAATTATTTACATATTATTACTGACGGATTTGAGTCGTTGCTAAATTATTCAAAACAATTATTAAATTTATATTTTAGGTTAGCGACGAATTAGTGACGGATTTAATTACCGACGGATTATAATCCGTCGGTAAATTAATTACATATTATTACCGACGGATTAGAGTCGTTGCTAAATTATTTAAAATAATTATTAAATTTATATTTTAGGTTAGCGACGGATTAGTGACGGATTTAATTACGGACGAATTATAATAGAAGAGGGACGGACAATAGCATATATACTTTTTTAATTTTTTATATTTTTTTTGGATAAACAAAACTATTTGAGATGTTGGTTAGTAGTGATTTTTTTTATAGAAAGTTATATAAAAAAGTTAAGAATTTTTAAAGAAATAAAAGTATATAATAGAAGAGGGACGGACAATAACATATATACTTTTTTAATTTTTTTTATATTTTTTTTGGATAAATAAAATTATTTGAGATGTTGGTTAGTAGTGGATTTTTTTACAAATAAAAAAACTATACATTTATAAATAAAAAATTAAAGAATTTTACCCGTCCCTGATTTCTTTATTATACTTTCATTTGTTTATTTTTTTTTTCTAACTTTTTTTATATAACTTTTTGAAAAAAAAACTTCAATACTAAAAAATGTCCAAAATATTTATTTATATTCATAAAAAATAAAAAAGCTATACATTTATAAATAAAAATTAAAAAATTTTACCCGTCCCTAATTTCTTTATTATACTTTCATTTTTTATTTTTTTGCAAACTTTTTTTATATAACTTTTTGAAAAAAACTTCAATACTAAAAAATGTCCAAAATATTTATTTATATTCATAAAAAATAAAAAAACTATACATTTAGGGTATAGGGTATAATGTATAGGGTATAGGGTATAGGGTAAATGGTATAGGGTATAGGATATAGGGTATAGGGCATAGTGTATAGGGTATAGGGTATAGGGTATAGTATATAGGGTATAGAGTATAGAGTATAGTATATAGCGTATAGAGCATAGGGTATAATATATAGGATATAGGGTATAAGATATAGGGTATAGTATATAGGGTATAGGATATAGAGTATAGGGTATATGTATATGGTATAGGCTATATGGTATAGTGTATAGGGTATAGTATATAGGGTATAGGGTATAAGGTATAGGGTATATTGTATAGGGTATATGGTATAGGGTATAGGGTATAGTATATAGGATATAGGGTATAGTATATAGGGTATAGAGTATAGGGTATAGGGTATAGGGTATAGTATATAGGGTATAAGGTATAGGGTATAGTATATAGGGTATAGGGTATAGTATATAGGGTATAGGGTATATGGTATAGGGTATAGGGTATAGTATATAGGATATATGGTATAGTATATAGGGTATAAGGTATAGGATATAGTATATAGGGTATAGGATATAGGGTATATGGTATAGGGTATAGGGTATAGTATATAGAATATAGGGTATAGTATATATGGTATAGAGTATAGGGTATAGGGTATAGTATATAGGGTATAGGGTATAGTATATAGGGATAGAGTATATGGTATAGGGTATAGGGTATATGGTATAGGGCATAGGGTATAGAGTATAGGGTATAGGGTATATGATATAGGGTATAGGGTATAGTATATAGGGTATAGGGTATAGCATATAGGGTATATGGTATAGGGTATATGGTATAGTATATATGGTATAGGGTATAGGGTATAGTATATAGGGTATAGGGTATAGGGTATATGGTATAGGGTATAGAGGGTATATGGTATATGGTATAGGGTATAGTATATAGGGTATAGAGTATAGGGTATAAGGTATAAGGTATATGATATAGTATATAGGGTATAGGGTATATGGTATAGGGTATAGTATATAGGGTATAGGGTAGATGGTATAGGGTATAGTATATAGGGTATAGAGTATAGAGTATAGGGTATAGGGTATATGGTATATGGTATAGGGTATAGAGTATAGTATATAGGGTATAGGGTATAGCATATAGGGTATAGGGTATAGTATATAGGGTATAGGGTATAGTATATAGGATATAGGGTATAGGGTATAGTATATATGGTAGAGTATAGGGTATAGTATATAGGATATAGGGTATAAGGTATAGGGTATAATATATAGGGTATAGGGTATATGGTATAGTAGGGTATCGAGTATATGGTATAGGGTATAGTATATAGGGTATAGGGTATAGGGTATAGTAGGGTATCGAGTATATGGTATAGGGTATAGTATATAGGGTATAGGGTATAGGGTATAGTATATATGGTATAGAGTATAGGGTATAATATATAGGGTATAGGGTATAAGGTATAGGATATAGTATATAAGGTATATGGTATAGGGTATAGGGTATATGGTATAGGGTATAGGGTATAGTATATAGGGTATAGAGTATAGGGTATAAGGTATAGTATATAGGGTATATGGTATAGGGTATAATATATAGGGTATAGAGTATAGGGTATAGGTATAGGTTAAGGTTTAGGGTATATGTATATGAGTTATGATTTAGAGTATATGGTATGTATATATGATACAGAGTATATGATTTAGGATATAAAATACGGGTGTTTGGTGTATGGGGTATATGGTATAGGATATGAGTTATGATTTAGGGTATAGGGTATAGGTGTCTGGTGTATGTGTATATGATATATGTTTTAGGGATTTGATATATTAAAAATTATTTTATTTAAAAATTATTAACTTTTTTTATGTGTATGATATAATATTATTTTATATTTTAAATTATTATTATTATAAATTATTTTTACTAATTATTATAATATAGAAATGAGGGTTTAGGTGTAGAAATATGATTTAAGGAAAGATGAAAATGCCAATTATTACTTATTATCAATTATTAGGTATATTAATAATTATTTTTTACTAATTATTATGATCATTAATAATTATTTTTTACTAATTATCATTATTCAATTATTAGGTATATTAATAATTATTTTTTACTAATAAATTCGATATTATTATCATAATTTTTATTTATTGTATATTATTCAATTATTAGGTATATTAATAATTATTTTTTACTAATTATTATGATCATTAAAAGTTTTTTGTAATAAAAAAATAAGCATAAGAGGTGGCAATAAATCATTAGAACCATATATTCACATGGATAACTACCCCAAGCAACATCTTCACCATTAAATACATCAAATATAAATTAATTCAATGGTCCAAATTCATCCAGGAAAAACACAAATACACTCATTTGATTGGCTTTCTAATTTCACAAGTATTGATTTTTAAATCAATCTGGACCATTAATTGCACTCATCCAATGGTCCAAAATCATCCTAACAAAACCCTACCACATTATTTTATTCCCATTCCAGGCCGCCTCCCTCATTCTCTCTCAATCTCCAATCGCCTCCCTCATTCTCTCCACCTTCACTGCATCACCGGCGCCTCTCCCGCCCGGCTGCCATCACCGGCGGTTACCCTACCTCCATTCCAGCCGCCTCCCTCAATTTCTCTCTATCACTGATCGCCTCCCTCATTCTCTCCCCTTCACTGCATCACTGGCGGCCCCTCTCCCCTTCACTGCCATCACCGGCGCCCCCTCTTCCCTTCACTGCCATCACCGGCGGTTACCCTACCTCCATTCCAGCCGCCTCCCTCAATTTCTCTCAATCACCGATCGCCTCCCTCATTCTCTCCCCTTCACTGCATCACCGGCGGCCCCTCTCCCCTTAACTGCTATCAACGGCGCCCATTCTCCCCTTCACTGCCATCACCTTCGCCTCCCTCATTCTCTCTCAATCACCCCCTCATTCCCTCAAATCTAGCATTTGTGCAAAAAATTGAAAATCCTTCTTAAGCATGATGGATTGTAGCTGTGGATCGAGAACCCATTTCCATCGGAGTTGCCTTCGTGTACGTGCCACTAGTTTTCATATTATATTAAAGTAATTATGAGTCGAGGATGCTATTGTTTTGGCCAATTTTATTATTATTATTAATTATATGTTGTGTCATTTTATAAACCCACCAAGGATTTATCCTTGCCTGTCCCAAGTCAGGATAAAGGGTGAGGGTTGCGGTAGGCTTGTGACAGCCAGCGTAAAAATTTTGTCACATTATCATGACATGAATCAAAATATGAATATCGTTGGGGCATTTCCTCAGCAGCGACGCGCTACACTTCAAAGACCTGGGTGTAGTGATAAGTATGCAAAGGTTGCTAGGTCGTCACCCGGAAGCGACGCGCCATCTCTTCGCCCGGGGGTGGTGTCAAATATGCAAGGGTTCTCGCATTGCGGACGAGTGCGGGTAAAGAAGCTAGTCCATGGTAGGTGTAAGGGTAGTGGGATGCGCTTTGGAACTTGGAACATTGGATCCTTGACAGGGAGATCAGCAGAGGTGGTGGAAGTTATGAGGAGGAGGAAGATTCACATAATGTGTCTACAGGAAACTAAGTGGGTTGGAGAGAAAGCAAAAGAAATATCGCCCTGGGGTTTTAAGCTTTGGTACTCAGGAAAGGATAAGGGTAGAAATGGAGTGGGTATCATTATTGATAAGGAGTATATTAATGATGTGGTGGAAGTGTACAGGAAGAGTGATCGAATTATGAGCATTAAACTGGTGATACGTGATGTGATTATAACTATTATTTCCGCCTATGCACCACAAGTAGGGTTGGATGCATCTATTAAACAAGTATTCTGGGAAGATTTGGAGGAGGTGGTGCAACGAGTACCTAGTGGTGAGAAATTAGTGATTGGTGGTGATCTGAACGGGCATGTGGGGTCTAGTCGACATGGCTTTGAGAGCATACATGGAGGTTTTGGTTTTGGGGAGAGGAATGAAGCAGGAAATAATATCCTGGACTTTGCGTTGGCATATGACTTAAGTATAATGAACACTTGGTTCAAGAAGAGAGAATCACACTTGGTGTCCTATAGGAGTGGAGGTAATGCGAGTCAGATTGACTTCTTCTTGGTAAGAAATGCTTGTAGAAAGAGTTATACAGATTGCAAGGTTATTTCGGGTGAGAGCACAGCAACTCAACATAGACTGGTGGTACTTGATTTTCGAAGTAAGAGAATTTCGAGGAAGAGAAAACCACAGGTAGACCCTAGAATCAAGTGGTGGAGACTTCAAGGGGAGAATCAACATAAATTTGTAGCTAAGATGGTTGATACCGGTATTTGGTCGGATAATATGGAGGATACGGATATAGATTCGACTTGGACTAAGATGGAACATACCATAAAGGAGGTGGCGAAAGAAGTCCTTGGAGAATCTAGAGGAAACGGGCCACCAAGTAAGGACATATCATGGTGGAACGAGGAAGTAAAACAAGCAATAAAGGGCAAGGGAGAATGCTACAAATTATTGGGAAAATGTAGGAGCGACGAGAACTATGAGAAGTATAAAGAAGCTAGAAGAGATGCTAAGAAAGCAGTAAGAGACGCAAGAGCAAAGGTGAATCAAAAACTTTATGATAAGTTGGATACAAAAGAAGGGGAAAAGGACATCTACAGAATCGCTCGTATGAGGGATAAGAGGACACGAGATATTGGGACGGTTAAATATGTGAAAGATGTAGATCAAAGAGTTCTAGTCGGGGATAAAGAGATAAAAGATAGATGGAGTTCGTACTTTGATACCCTGTTCAATGGCGGTCAAGAGCAGGATATTGGAGATTTAAATATCTCTTCGAGTATGGTTAATCGAGATTTTATGCGGAGAATTCAAAAGAGTGAAGTGGAAATGGCAATGAAAAAGATGAGATTGAAGAAAGCTGTAGGACCGGATGGTATACCAATTGAGGTTTGGAGATGTTTTGGGAAGAGGGGAATAGATTGGTTAACAACGCTATTTAACAAGATATGGAGAATTAACACAATGCCATTGGAGTGGCGGAAGAGTACTCTGATCCCTTTGTATAAGAACAAAGGCGATGTCCAATATTGTGCCAACTATTGGGGGATCAAACTAATGAGTCATACTATGAAACTTTGGGAAAGAGTGATTGCACAAAGGCTGAGAAAAATTGTGGATATTTCGGATAACCAATTTGGGTTTATGCCGGGAAGATCGACTATGGAGGCAATATATCTTATGAGACAAACCATGGAGAAATATCGGGATCAAAAGAAAGATTTGCATATGGTTTTCATTGATTTGGAGAAGGCGTATGATAAAGTGCCAAGAGAGGTACTTTGGTGGGCATTAACAAAGAAGGGTGTTTCAAAGAAATATATTGATATTATCAAGGACATGTATAATGGAGTTAGTACTTGTGTACAGACTAGTGTTGGAAAGACTGAAGAGATCCCTATAAAGATTGGAGTGCATCAAGGTTCCGCACTTAGCCCCTTTCTTTTTGCTTTGATAATGGACGAATTGGCGAGGTCAGTCCAAGATGATATACCAAGGTGTATGTTGTTCGCAGATGATATTGTGTTGATTGATGAGACAAGAGAGGGTGTTGAAAGTAAATTGGAGGGTTGGAGACACTTTAGAATCTCGAGGTTTTCGACTAAGCAGAAGCAAAACTGAATATTTGGAGTGTAAGTTTAGCAGAGTTGGAAGTAGGGAGGCAGGGGCGGTCACATTTGATGGAAAGATTGTCCAAGCTTCTGAGTTTTTTCGCTATCTTGGATCCATTATCCAAAAGGATGGAGAATTAGATGGTGATGTGGCTCATAGAATTAAAGCAGGTGGGTTGAAGTGGAAGAGTGCCACAGGGTTTCTATGTGATCGCGGCATGCCCAATAGATTAAAGGGAAAATTCTACCGCACGGCAATTAGGCCGGCAATGCTTTACGGCACCGAATGTTGGGCCGTGAAACAGTGTCACGTGCATAAGATGAATGTGGCGGAGATGCGTATGCTTCGATGGATGTGCGGTCATACAAGAAAGGATCGATTGGGGAATGAGGTGATCAGAGGTAAAGTAGGAGTTGCGCCCATTGAGGATAAAATGAAGGAAAATCGTCTGAAGTGGTTTGGACATGTGAGAAGGAGACCGAGTGATGCACCGGTTAGGAGGCCTAACAAAGGGAGAAATGATAAAATGGCGAGGGGTAGGGGAAGACCCAAACAAACTTGGATTAGAGTGATTGAAAATGATATGAGTTTACTTGGAGTGGATGAAAGTATGGTGTTGAAGAGGCCGGAGTGGAGGGCAAAAATCCAAGTGGGGGGTTGATTATTTATTTATTTATTTATTTTATTTATTTTTATATTTTATATTTTTTTATTTTTATTTATTTTTATTATTTTTATTTTTTATTTTATTCTATTTGATTTTATTTATTTATTTATTTTTCCAACAATCTTTTCACACGATGACATATAATGTTTCATGTTAGCCGACCTCAAATTATTTTGGGACTAAGGCTTTGTAGTTATTGCTGTTGTTGTTGTTGTTGTTGTTGTTGTTGTTGTGCCATTTTATGTATGAGGGTGCTTTGTTAGTGTTAGTAGGGGTAATGTTAATGGCAATGTAAATTTATTATTTGATTATACATTTGTAAAGTAATGTCATGTTAATAATCAGACCCAAAAGATGTGTATATTCATTTTTAGCAATCTGCAAAAAAATTTAGCATTTTATTGATTTGTAATAACATATTGACCAAACTAACCTTCATTTTCATGTCTAGTTAAAATTTTGGGCAATAACTAAGAAATAATAGTATGATAAAATTTTAGCATTTTCTTGATTTGTAATAACATATTGACCAAACTAACCTTCATTTTCATGTCTAGTTAAAATTTGCATTTTTTAATATAAAATGCAAATTTAGCAACGGAAATATTCGTCGGGAAACCCCTCAATAATTTGGCATATAAAAAAATGAATAAATATTGAAATTTTTTGATAAATTTAGTGACGGAATAATTTGTCAGTAATATTAAATAATAAAATTTACTATTACAAAGATAAAAATAGCGACGGAATATTCCGTCAGTAATATTAATAATAAAAATAATAATTACAGCATCATAAAAAATAGCAACGGAATGATCCGTCGATAATCCGTCACTAAAATGGTCCAAAAAATAAAACGACCATTTAAATAGCGACGAAAAATTCGTCGCTAATCCGTCACTAAATTGGTCCAAAAAATAAAACGTCCATTTAAATAGCGACGGAAAATCCGTCACTAATCCGTCGACATAATGCTTTAAATTGGTCGATTATTTTACGAAATTACCAACGAATTTTAAAACAATGGCGACGGAAAAATCAGTCGCTAAAGTTGATTGAGAACCGTCGATAATCAGTCGAAAGATTTACCGACGAGCGTTTTACCAACGAAATTTTTCCGTCGGGAATCCGTCGCTAAATCAATTTAGTGACGAATTTTTGATATTTAGTGACGGATTTTTCCGTCGGTAACTGTCGTTTTTCTTGTAGTGATATTGCACATCTTCCACATCTTAATCACTATTAGACAATGTGAACTGAGATGGATGCCATATAGACATATTTGCAGTCTGCTCATCATCATCAAAATCACTCAAAGTCGATGAGAAACTCATTTCTCGCTTTTTAAGAGTGTTGGCACACTCATTGGTATAATGTCCATAACCTTTGCAAGCTCTATATTGGATTGAATTAATGGACCTTTTTCCTTCAGATGCAGGTTTGACTCATCAATATCATTGGACAGTTAAACTAGATCCTGAGATACCTTGAGAGCACTCGCGAGGGCAGTTGAATTTGATTTGCTTGACTCTTGTACCCCAAGATTTAGTTCGAAGATTGTCAAAATTCCCAAGACTTCATCAAGTCCAACAGTTTGGACATATTGGTTTTCCTCAATAACAGAAATCTTTATATTAAATTTTTCAGGGAGAGTTCTTAGTACTTTACTTACAAGTCTTGCATTGGATATGGATTCACCCAAGGCAAATGACTCATTTGAGATGTCCAAAATTTTGGCCGAGTACTCTTTTATAGTTTCATTTTCTCCCATCCTTAGAGTTTCAAACTTAGTCATTAAAGTCCTTAGCTTAGTTTATTTTACACTAGCTGGTCCTTCACAGTGAAGTTGGAGAATGTCCCAAGAAACTTTGGCAACAGTTTGATTAGAAAATAATCTAAACATATGAGGATCCACATGGTCAGAGATTTCTCCCATGGCCTTGGCATTAAAGTTTGCTAAAGCATTTTCCTCACTGTTCCAAGTTTCTATGGGCTTAGGACCATAAATTTTCTCCCTTTTTTCATTACCTACATAAGTAGATGTGGAAATTTCAATCATGGGAGGAGTATAGCCACATATAAGACTATCCCAAGCACGATGATCAAGATACTTAATATGCATAATCATTTTGGCCTTCAAAATGGTATAGTTTGAACCATTTAGGGTAGGTGGTTTGTTATGGCTATGATGACAGTCTATAATGGCTACTTTCAAGGATCGATCTCAGTTGAGTCGAGAGAAGGCTCTGATACCAACTGAAAGAATAGTAGCTAGGATTGTGCACACTTGTGTGGTCACTTGTGCGTACAGTTGTTTACATAACTATCCTAACAAGTGTCTAAACAACTTTGACAATAAAATAACTCACAAGAACAGAATTAAATACAGCGTAATAATAAATAATTCAGCAAAAACTTCTTGCTGGAAACCTTTTCATAAAATCACAACCTTGTTTGAGAACAAGTTGTAGAGTAAACTTACAATGAAAATAAAAAGCTATCTTACGAAAAGATCAAAGATGTTCTAACCTAATAATAATAAAACACAAAAGCAATCTTGAAGTATCAAGTTCTGATCTTAAATAAACAAAGAAACACACTCAAGGATTTCTCTATACTCTGTATCTCTCTTAGAAAATCCGTGTTTTACAATGTGAGGGGTAACCTCTTTTTTAGTGGGAACAACAAGGATTCGTGCAATAACTTCCTTATAAAAAAGATTTCTTATTAATCCAAGAGTCCTTGCCTTTCTTGAGTACTTACCTAAAATATAGAAAACATATCTAAACACAAAAGTTAGCCGTTAGTCAAAATCTAATTCTATTTTTACAGTTATTTCCTAACCTAATTATATAAAATATACAACTAATTTATAAATCAGAATCACAAAGATTTTAAAAAGATATAAGAGTATTTTCATACCCTTTCTTTCAGACATGTTGATTCCCGTGTTGGTGTCTGCAGTTTGTGTTAGAAGATGGAGACATTGGATTTAAAACTTTAAATAGGGTGTGTGAGGGAGATTTGGAGAGCAGATTTGAAGGGTGAAGGGATTTTATATGAATTAGTTGCTATTTAGTAGTACTGCAATCGTTTCAAATCGAATATCTTCTTCTGTCAATTCTAATTACTAGGAGTAGTGAAAATGTGGGTTTCTTTGTTCTAATCATATTTCTTTATTTAATTTAGGAGAGACCTTTCAATTTCCGTTGGTGGTGGGACCTCATCGTTGAGCTTCAATTGTTGTCTTTTAGGGGAAGTATATACAAATAATATAAAAAATAATAATGTAAAAGGTGGGTAGGGTTAGTTTCAATGTTTGAAAGGACTAGAATTAGAGTTTCTAGGGTTAATTTGAATTTAATTAAAAACAACTATGAATTAATTAAAAGAGTAGTCATTTTCATACAGAAAATTAACAATTATGTCAAATAACCTAATAAAATAGGGAAAATAGAGGTTATAAAAGAAAAAAAAATAGTGAACTTGACTAAAATGGTGAATTTAATAAACATGTCAAATAATCTTATAAAATAGCAAAAATAAAGGAAATAAAATACTAAAAACAACTGTGAACTTATGTCAAATAATCTTATAAAATTGCAAAAATAGAGGTTATAAAAGACTAAAAAACAACTGTGAACTTAATTAAAACAGCTGTAAACTTAACAAATATGTCATTTTATCTCATAAAATGACAAAAATAGAGTCCATAAAAGACTAAAAACAAATGTGAACTTAACAATAAACTACTGTAAATTAAGCATAATAGAAGACATTTTCATGCAAAAATTATCAACTTTTAACTGAAATAACAGTGAACTTATCTTCTTTGTTCTTGAAACAATCGTGAAAAATAATTGTGAACTTTTATAAAACAACTGTTAACTTGGAATAATTATGAGCTTCTCAAGTTGAAGCAAATTATATGTTGATAAAACTAGTTTGTTCGTCTTGATGATACGAACAAAACTGTAGTTTCAGATTTTTTTTTTTACTTCTAAATCTTAAAATATTTCATTTTAAAGTTTTGAGATAAAACAATAAAGAAAAATGAGGAATTTTTTCTCAAATAATTTATTTTTAAAAGTTTATTTCCCAAAATAACTCAATGTTCAAACTATTTCCCTAAATGACCACTTTTTTGAAACTCGCTACACCGTGTAGCGAGTTTGACAGTGACCGGTCAAACTCGCTACACGGTGTAGCGAGTTCCAAGTAATTAGTGTTTACCGGTTTGTATTAATCAAGGCAATTAATTTTTGAGGACTCACTACACCGTATAGCGAGTTTGACCGGTCACAGACAAACTCGCTACACCGTGTAGCGAGTTCTCAAAAAACCCATTACCCCTTTCCAACTAACAGTCTGTTCGATTCAAAGAAAGAAAATCAAAACCTAACCTAAGAACAGCTGCCGGTGGAAGAAGAAAGGGAGAAGGAGGATCATCAAATTCAAGCTTCTCATCACCAAATTTCGTTATTGTAAGTTTAATTCATGTTTTTTACTTTATTATTTTGTGTTGATTTTGCCCCGACCTCCATCCTGCCCCAATCCAATCCACTCCACAACTTTTTCTTGTTTTTTCCTCTTCTAATTAGCATGTAAGTTATCAATTGAAGTTTCATAAACACTAATTTAGTACAATAATTTGTGTTGTAATATGGTTCACCCATTTAGCAAAAAGTGAGCCTTCAAAATTTCAACTTTTAGTTTGTGGTTTATTGAGAATTATTGAAAGAGTTGGGCAAGAATTTGCTATGATGAATACTAAATCTATGCTTGCTGATGGTGGGACTTTGTGTTTGAGCTGTTGAAACTACTTTGCATAAGATGTATCATGCTTACATCCCTAGGCCCTGGTATATTTGAACCCAATTGAACCCATTTGAACCCAAAAATGGAGATCACATATACCAACAAATGGGTTCAAATATACCAACAATTGGGTTCAAGCTTTTTATCATCAAAATTTCGTTATTGTAAGTTTTTCATTCATGTTTTTTACTTCATTTTGTGTTGATTTTACTTTGATTTGATTATTTATTTACTTGCAATTTAGGTTTATTCAACTCAAGTTTTGATATATTTTGAACTCAATTGTTAGTATACTTTGATATTGAACTCAATTTTGTCGTTATTTTCATCACTTAGTGTTTTTATTATGATAAAGTTTTAAGTGGGGGAGAAGGATATGTTGAGGGATAGAGGTTGGTATTATGATAAAGTTTTGGGGCAAAGTGGATAGAAAGGAAAGTTTGAGGTCTTGAAAACTAAACTATAGGAAAAGGACATTGTTTATTTTTGTTTAATTTGGATGCTGAGAATGCTGTAAATCTTTTCAATTAGCTTCTTTTATTAATGAAGTTTAGTAGAATGATGGAAAGTGTTGTTTTTGTAACATGTGTTTGGCAACATATGCTATCTTGTTGTATTAGTATTAATTTGATATTGAAATAAACAGATGGATTCCTTCATTGATCCCAGGCCTATCGATAACTCTGTTCTGACCGAGCATGAGAACCACAGAGCTCGATTTATTTGGGCCGATGTGGAGGTTGCTAGTCCGCTGTCATTTCGTCGTGGTGCCTCCTTGCCGGACAGATTAACTCCTAGGATATTGTCCAGATTAGACGAGAGTGACTTTAGTGGAGTTCACTACATAGGGAGAGTTCAGTATGATTATGGGTTGCTGGAGGCTTTGATCGAGAGATGGCGTCCGGAGACCCATTAATTTCACCTCCCGGTTGGTGAGATGACAATCACCCTAGAGGATATTGGCATGATTTTCGGGTTGCCGATTGATGGGGATGTAATTACTGATGCTGACATCCCAGCACTTGTAGACTGGCGGGATGTATGTCAGCAGTTTTTAGGGCCTGTCCCTAATCCCGGAGATATAGATGGGAGTAGTCTAAAGCTACGGTAGATCACGAGCCAATTTCCACACTTCCATGCCCTAGCTGATGATTCCCAGCAGGACCTTGTTGATATGTATGTACGGGCGTATATCATGCTCGCCTTGGGTTCTACGGTGATGCCTGATCATACGAATAACAAGGTTAAGTTGTGTTATCTCCCTCTGCTTAGGGATGTTTCCAGGGTCTGCCAGTACATTTGGGGAAGTGCATCGCTCGCTTTCCTATATTGAGAGCTGTGTAGTGCGACTACCCTTGTAACGAAATAGTGCGGAGGATTTCTCAATGTTCTACAGGTATGTTTATCTCATTTTAATGTTCATTATGTTGTTGTTTTTAAGTTTGATTTCAAATTATTGACATTATTTATAGTATTTGATATAGATTTAATTGATATAGATTTGGGCTTGGAAGCGGTTGCTATGTGTGCAACCTGGAATTCATAGGCGAAACAGAGATTCGGACTACGTACACATGCCCCTCGGATGCAGGTATACATATATCATACGTTATTTTCTCGTTGTTATTGTTTTTTTAACTTTTTCTTATAATTATTCTGTTTATGAAATTTCAGGTGGACATATTCATCATTGTATCTGAAGGAGGTTACTGCACATAACCTGTGAGGCTATCGTGATCAGCTGGCCAAGCTAACCGCTAATCAGGTTGTGTGGAAGCCTTATGTAGATAGATACGCTCCGGCCTACTGCACTCAGGGTCAGGACATATGGTTTGCTCATGTCCCTCTTGTATGCTTTGAGAGGATCGAGTGGCATTTGCCGGATCGCGTTATGAGGCAGTTTGGCCTGCTGCAGGGGGTCTCAGAACCGTGCAACACTCGTCCGAACTTGCACAGATGTGATAGGCGTGGAAACAATCTCGTTATTTGGAGCGACCGCCATCAACAATAGATTGCACTCTGGGAACAGCAGCGACAATTTCTGGTTTCGGGGGTCCCAGGCATTCACGATATGCATTACACCGATCCATATATGATCTGGTATCGGAGCATAGCGTGCATGTTTTTGCAGAACCTCATTCATATAGAGGAGGATGGATACCGGTCGATTGCCCCTTGCCTAGAGGCCGTGGTAAGTATTTACATTTTTCAAGTTATAATTTCTAGTTTTTTAAAAAAAAACAAAACTTCAATTTATTAACTTATGTCTCATACTTATATTTTTTTTTGATATAAAAACAGGTGCAGAGTCTTCAGCCTTTGCATGGGCGTCAACACCCATGGCAATCATTATTACCCCTTTATATCTACAATGCAGGAATGTCCCATCAACAAAAATGACAGGCCGACAATGAGAGAAAGCTTCAATGCAAGGCCTAAATTCCCAGAATACCTGTTGAAACATGTGTAATTCACTGACAGGAGGAGGAGGAGGATGAGAGTACTCAACAATTGTGCTGGGGTTGTATTTTTGGATGGTTGCTAGGACGCGGGGTAACCTTATATAAGATTCCTCTCAATCTTCAAAAACCTCTGCAATGCTCTTCTGCTTTCCACACCATGATTTCTTATAGGTAATTTCCTTTCCAAACCTACTAAAGATGTGTGCAATAATAAGTTCAACCTTGACATCTGAATCGGCCTTAATAAGACCAACTACTTCCCGACCAATAAACTTGGCATCTAGGTTGGGGTGATCTCGAATTTCTCCAGAATATAAGTAGGAATGAGGAGCTTTATACTTGGTCAGTTCCCAATAGCCAAACTTCCTCCTGCTCACACAAACATAAAAATTGCATGGATGATTTTTCAATAGACACTCAATTACCCATGTGTGAGGTGTGCTCTTTCTTACCCTGAACCGGCGATTGGTGCTAAGATGGTACCTTTTATATCAAATTGTGCCTCGTTCTTGCTAGAAAAGCGTATCCCTTTAGCAATTTCATGGTTATCCTGATCTTAAACTGGAAAACTATGTACATTATCGTAATCAATGAAGCCTTCTTCTTGTCGAGCAGAACTACCAATATCATTGTAAAATGGATAATCCTCTCTCTCATACCTTCAATTTTACGACACTTCATAATGAACAAAAGGTATTTTCACGTCATCATCAATCGGCCCATTATCTCCCTCTCCCAAATCGACATCAGAATCACTACTACCCTCCTCATATTCATCATCATTATCGTATAGCATTGCATCTACATTAGTGTGTACTTCTTCTTCTTCATAATCTACATCATCTTCAGAATTATCCTCATTAACAGGATCATTATGCCCAAATGCCCCATCATCATAATTTGGTGTTTGGGTTGATACAAGTGTTTAGGAACTTGGACCAACCCCTGCATCACGGTTACCACTTGGTGAATACCCATAAATGGTCTGTGTGTCGTGTTTCAAACTCTGGATTGGATCGATTTTCAATCAATTTTACAACCACATACAGCTGAAAATTTCCCATCCCCCTAAATTTAGCTAAATGATCGAACATTATATCCATACACGCATCATCTTCAATACGGAAAGGAAAGTACTCACCAATCCCGCTATCAAAAGTATGAGGACATCTGTAAATGACTTCCGAATCAAATTGAAACCGATCTAAGCCCGCCTTTTTGTATAATTCATCAATCAACTCATTGTATCTCCATCGACAATTAGCCCTAATTGCACATTTTGGCCCTTTTTTGAAATGAGGACCATCAAAGGGTTGTTCATCATCACCTCCCCAATAGCACATGAAAATGATTGGACCCCCGTTCATCTTTAACCCTACATTACGAAATCAAAGTGTTAAAACCTATATAACAAAATTCTAATATTTATATCTACAATATACTAAAACACAGTTAAATACTAAAATTTTATATCTAAACACAAGTGAAAACAATGATTAAGATAATGTTAATTTACCTTGATTCTTGATCTTCAACAATTCTGATGAAATGAAATGATGTCAAGAAGATTTGGGTTTTTTTTTTTAGAGTGAGAATGAGAGATACGGGAGAAAGAGAATGAATCTGCTGGCTGGAAACTGGACCTTATCTGCTGGAATGAAAATGCCAGCTTAAACTCGCTACACCATATAGCGAGTTTCATGTCGGGTGAAATCGCTACATGGTGTAGCGATTTAAGGTCAGACTTTGTCCTTCACTTCAGTCCCACTTCAATTCACTTCAATTCAAATTCAAGTTTCTTATTTTGATTTTTTTGATGTTAGTCACGAAGGTATTTTGAGCAATAAATATAGGTTAATTTAGTTATCTTAATGAATATCTAAAAACTGTTATTTGTAGTACATATAATGGTGTATCAATAACAAGTTTTAAATTTTCATTTGGATAATTAAATTAACTTCAAATTATTGCTCAAAATACCTTCGTGCTAACATAAAAAAAGATAGGACCCTTGAAGTGGGACGGAGGTAGTAATATATTCAACTCTTCTTCATGAATTATGTTTTTGTTTACAATCTTTTTTACATGTGTAGACACCCCATTCTGAACCCATAATTACATGATTACACTACTCTTCGTCTCTCTTTTGTGTTTTGATGAAAGCATATTAATTTCGTCATGTTTCATTAAGTTTCTAATTAACCTCGTTAGTTTTGGACCTAACTGACTAACAGAATAACTGAAGAGGACAAAATGGTTATTTGACTAGTTATTCCGCGCGGGACATGCGTGTCTCGCGCGAGACAACCTCTCTGCAGGATGTGCAGAATTTACTTTTCTTCTCCGTTTCAAACTCTTTTCTTGATAAATCTTATCCAATTCGGGTCTCTATTGACTAGAGAGTTCTGAAAGATTCCTTGGGAGAAATCCCAATCCACTTCAATCTCCTAAACTTGGCGACCAAGTCATTCTTTCCCTATAAATACTTGATGGCTTTTAGTATTTCAGAGGTCCCCGATCGAAAACACACAACACACACAATTTGTTGGTTTCTTTCCATGAAAGAGTCCTGCAAATCACTCTAAATAAACTCCCAAATCCGTCCATCAACCCTGTTGATCGACGAATATCGAGGTTCAAGCCTAGAATCAAGGCGGAACTCCGTCCAAATCATTTCTCAACCAAGAAGACTCCTTAGAACCACATTCTAAACCAAATATTTTCTAAACACAAGGTAAACTCTTTCATTTTTACTTTCTTCTTCTTAATCCCTCTAATTGCTTTTAAAGTAGTGTAATCCTATCAAAAGAATTAGCCTAGAGTCCCTTCAATCCATGGAGGTGATCTCGAAGCATGCAATCCGACATTCCTAATTAAAAAATTAATTAGGATTTACTTGTTCTTCTTTAATTATTAATTGATTGATTGATAATACTTAATTGGCAAGACCGATCTCCGGATTGGGTGGAATGGGTGCTCCTCGACCTTCCCATTCCATAAATTAACCCCCGAACCCAAATATTTTTAAAAAGATTTTTCTTATTGTTTTTCTAAATAAATAATAAGTGGCGACTCTGTTATTCAATAAAAAAATCGAATGCTACAACATGTGTTAATGAAATATGTTTTTGTTTATCTCAATTTTTTTTGACATGTGTTTAAAAAAATGATAACAGAAAAAATTGCAACAAAATCAAACACAAAATGTATCAACTAATTTAAAAAAAAAAAAACTAAATGAGCTTAGCATTCACTTAACTTCATTATTCTTAGAAAATACCTGCAAAATAAATGAGCTTAACATCATTTACTATATGATTCCAATAATTCAGCAAAATTAAGAAAATTTGTACCTTGAAGACATTGTTGAGTGTAATGTTAAGATAACGTGCTGATCGTGTGGGGGCAAAAACAACAACCTAAAAATTTTAAAACAAACAATTAGATGGAAGTATTAATGATGATTCCAAAGTGTACTGACTTCCACTATTTAATATATCATACCTTCTGAAGTATCAGAACAGAACCGACAGATATATCATTTGCAAATTCACTCTCAGTTAGTACTTTCCGATTAATAGAAGCATCTATGGTATCCGTAGGATCATAATAATTTTATCACAGTTAGTAACTCAAAACACATTTCACCCATGCTAGAAAGCATACTAAGCTCATATCCTAACCTTTAAAGTCACCATAAGATCACCAAGATCATTTGGTGTGCAGGATTTGATAACAGCAACAACCTAATAGAACATGCATAAATGTAAAAAATCAATTATCTTTGCACACATTTAACTATAATTAATCTTGATATTATACCTGATCCACCCTGTCAATATTATGACATTTCTTCTTGATAGAGCTCAACGGATAATATGTACCAGCTTCAGTGAGAAATTTCATTGCAGAGAGCCAAGGACTATCTTGGAAAGCTTCATCCTTCACCAAATCTTCAATCGCTCTCCGTATATACTCTTGTGTTGCGATCGGAGTTTCTTGCGAAAATAAGCTCTGACGGTCGAGGATTTTCTGGCGCCTGGCGGACTGTACGACACCGGCGGGATCAGGAATAACACGCGATGAAGAGGAGGATTGAGAAGATTGAGAATATTGAGGGGTGGAGGATTGATCAGAGGAATTGGGACGGCGATTCATATAACGGAGATGAGATGAATCCATTTTTTGTGTTTAATTGAATTTGGATTGAGAAGATTGAGGGTTGCGAGAAGGGATATGAGAATGAATGAGGGATATGGGAATAAATGAATCTGGAAAAACCTTATCTACTAAAAAAAAGTCAATGTAGCGAGTTTGACTGTGATCGATCAAACTCGCTACACGGTGTAGCAAGTTTCTCTTCACTTAATTACATTAATCACAAACCGGCAAATCCTAATTATTTAGAAATCGCTACACTGTGTAGCGAGTTTGATCGGTCACAGTCAAACTCGCTACACGGTGTAGCGAGTTTAAAAAAAGTGGTCATTTAGGAAAATAGTTTGAACAGTGAGTTATTTTGGGATATAAAATTTTAAAAACGAATTATTTGAGAAAAATATTTCTGAACTTCACTTTTGTGTTTTTGGAATGACTGTGAAAAACAATTGTGAACTTTTTAAAAACAATTGTGAACTTGAAAAAAAAAGTTGAGACAAATTATATGCTGATATTATTAGTTTGATTCGTATTGACGATACGAGTACACCTGTGATTTTAGATTTTTTTTTTTTTTTTGAATTTTGGAATTTTAAGATATTTCTTTTTAAAGTTTTAGGGAAAAAAAAAAGAGAGAAAAATATGAGAGAGAAAGCGTCGAAATTGTTGTGTTTTGATCCATCATGTGGACACGTGTTTTTTAATATGTGACATAAGTGTAATTTTGTGATTTTACAATGGACATGCGTGTCCATATATATATATATATAAGAAGGGCACCTTATGGTTTACTGACCATTTGATAATTGCCCCTATAGCTATAAGAGTACTTGTTTTTTCCTTTTTTTATTCCGTTTGTAATGTTTGTTTGTTTGAAAGGATTTTTAATGGTTAATTAGTAAGATGATTTGATTTATAAAGTAAGAGTGTTCTACTACGCGTGTAAATAGTTGATAGTGAAATTATTACTTTCTATTATATTATACTTAATTGTTCACATCTGTCTGAAAATTATTATATTCATTACAAAATGAATGGAATGAAATGTTATGTCGGCGACTTCACAATGTTTTATCACAATTGTTTCAACTCTATAATAAGTGTTAGATAACTTGCCAACAAAAAATGATTACACTCTTTTTTTTGGAAATTCTTGTCGACATCAAATCAATATCAACTTCTTTATATATTCAAATTATACCAAGTGTGAAATGAAGAATAACTCACCCAAATAATTCATTACTCTTTTCTTTGTTTTCTGATGACAAATGGCAAAACATATAGTACTATATATATTGAGAAACTCTCATGAACAATATGTATATATAGTGTCATCTCTCTAGTTATTTGTTTTAGTTGCTTCAAAACTACTCACTTGGTCCACTTTTACATATGAAACATGAATGGAGCATATATACAAGACTTACTTGGTAAATGCTTTTTTTTTTCTGTCTTTTTTTTTCCTTGCAATACTTACCCATTGAGTGTAATAACAATGTAACATATGAATGTAATGATGTCAAAAACGTTTGAATCAGTTTTTTCGATGTGAGAGTAAGTATTCGTATTGTAGAAAGCAAATCAATTGACAAGAGTTGAAAGTAAAAAGATGCGTTCGTAAAAATGTACTAGAATTGTGTGAATTATGACTTGTATTTATAGGTGTAGAATGTAGAATCCATCTTTTAATAGAAAGTTGTGTGAGAGGAGGGTTATAATCCTAGTTGAATTATAACTTCCCACAATCCTTGTTTGAGTAGGATTAGTATTGCCTTCTATACGTATGCCTAGAAGGCATGCTCCTCAACATGAAGTGTTGGTCGACATACATGAATGCCGAGAAAGAGGAGAGCAAGAGTAGGGAAGCCCATTTCCTTTCCCCGATGATGACCGAGGAGGCCCTTGTTCGTCCTTTGGTGAAGCCCTCGTCGGCTTTTGTAGGTGCCTTGGTCGGCATATGTGAATGCCTTGATCATTATTCGCTCTGCTATATCTAGGTCGAAATAGTGGGAAATGACGAGTAGACATGACGAGCATAAGTAGGGAAGCCCACTCCATATGTCGTATTGGAGACTTGTATGAATTATATTTTGGGCCCAATTCATTGGGCCTTGCCCGGTTACGACCCACGTTCGTATCTCGGTTTATATCGTTCAGTGATCCACGACTTCCTAGTTCGGCTATGCCGAGTAGGAAGTGGTGCTCGTCCTCGGTTTAAACGAATATGAACGGGTTATTACGAATCACGAGGCGTTAATCATTTATCCGCCGGTTATTTGGACAATGATGGGCGCGGATATCAATGACGAGACATTCTCATTGGGAACCTGCTAGAACATTAATTGTGGAGAGGTCGACGGCGTCTTAACCCGTTTTTTGACCCAAACCCGTTTTAGATTTGGGTATAAAAGAAAAAACCCCTCTCCTTTTTACTCTTTTATCACTGTTCAACTTGGAGAGAGAACAATAAGCTTGAAAACCACAAATCAGATTCTTGAGTTTGTGCTTGATTTTCTAGAGTTTCCCATCACCAATCTTTGATTTCAGGTATAAATCTTCTTCTTTATCTCGTTTTACTTCGTAATTTTTGGGTTTCGGTGTTATTGTTCTTAGTGGGTTTAGAAACCGCCATTGTTGTACTTGTTCTTGAAGCTTTTCTATAACCAATCTTTGTGCTTTACTCGTCATAGTCATGGCATGTACTTGTATAAGTAACCCAAATGCCTTGTATTGCTATCACACCCAAAATCTTATAATCTACCAAATAATTGATGGTACATGGATGATGTTGATTCTGAGTGAAATTTGGGAGATATTGACGAGGTACCAATCTCCTAAAACCGTTGTGCATTACCCAAGTCGGTTTAGGATCGACCGACTTGATGTAGATTCCTCAAATGTCATGTTGTTCCACGGTTAGACTGAGATCCTTGATCACATCAACCTGTATTATCTGAAGTCTGGCCATTTGGAGCGTCCTTTATTGGGTAAGAATCCCTCCTCAGTTTTAATTAATAGGACTGGGAGGGATACCCTTCCTCGTCCTCGTCATTCCATTTACCTTAGCCAAATTTTTGACATATATTTTTCTGTGCTTATGCAGCTAAGACGGGAATAGGAAGTAACATTGCTCATCCTACTGTTCCCTCGACTTCTGGGAGGATCGTGGATACCTTTGTCGCGGGAGCCCATGCTGGGGGCCGAGGGAGAGGAAGAGGTAGGTCCAACCGAGGTAGAACTTATACCCTAAGCCCACTAAAGTCGGGGAGCCAATGATTGAGGAGTTACATTCCAAGTATGGGGTGTCGAGGAATGAGTACCAACTTAGCTACCTCCCTAGTGCTCCTGTAAAAGATAAGGAGGCCATGAAGGACTTCATGTATTCCTTGAATTATATCCACTTTTTCTACCAGCAATTCCAGCTCGGCCTCTGTCTTCCCCTAGGCCCATTTATCTGTGAGTTCCTAGAAGATATGCAGGCGGTCCCTGCATTGATAGGTGTCAATGCCGTGAGGTTCCTCACTGGCTTCATCGTTCTTTGACGTAGCTTAGGTATTGAGCCTTGTCAGTCTGCGTTCCACCACTTCTTCACTGTAAGTTATAAGGAGGATACGAGGATGATAGTGGTGAGGAGTGATCCTACTCAACCAAAACTTATATACCCCATGTCGAGCAAGGTATCAGGGTGGAACAACTATGTCATAAGGGTTGAGAGCCGACAAGGATGGGAGTTTCCAAGCGTGCCTTAGCAGGTGCGGAGGCCTGACTGGAGTGGTCAGTTGATTAAGAGGTTGATACAGTTTGCCTCCGTCGGCACGTTGTGTTGGTCAAGTCTGGAGATCGACCAACGCTATTATGTTCAGGCCGTCATTATGCTAGGCCCCTTGGACGGCCTAGTGTCCATGGTCCCAATGTCTAGGAGAAATAGGTACCTAGACTGGAGGGTATACCTCGGCCTCGTCTTCCATTCTGATTGTGATATTTGCAAACTTTACGAGAATCGATGCTTAACCGTGAACGACTTGCCCGACTTTAAATTTCTTCTTTCCCGGCTTTATACTTGTGCATTTTTATTAGAATTTTTGTTCCTCTTCGTCTTTTTGCTAATGCTTGCCTTTCTCGTCTTTCCAGATTTGACCGAGGAGCAGGAGAGGAAAATGGAAGAAAAAATCCTTGACCCCCAGGCCCTAATAAAAATTGAAGAGGAGGAAATCACGCACCTCGGCAAAAAGTAAGCGACGCTCTGATGCCGTAGAGAGGCAGACCGTTCTGGCCACTAAAGAAGCCGGGGCTTTTCCCCTAAAGCCAGTGGGTGGCGCCAGTGCCTCCACCGAGGAAGCTGATGACAGGAAGGAGGCCCAAACCAAGGAGGGGCAGAGCTCCCGTGAAATCATAACTCTTGAGGCCGAGGAGGCTTAAAAGCAGGCCGGCTTGGTAGAGGCCGAGGAGGCAGATGCTGGGGGAAGGTCTCCAGCTCATAAACGGCCAAGGATAAAGGACGAGGTGGGAGGTTCCTCGGAAAGGGCTGCAACGAAGACTTCCTCAACTGTACTCTCTGCTCGGCATACAAAGACTTATGCTGAGGCCGAGCAGTTTGTACAGGAGCCCCGTGAAGCTCCAATTTTTAAGGGCATGGATCTCCTTGCTCGTAAGGGCCCCCAATAAAGGGTTGGCTGGGCTGTCATCTACCGTTCTATGGATGATGATCTTCTGGATCACTTCCTGGATGCTAAGCCTAGCATGGAGAATTTGGCCAGCAGGAAAGGCCTTCTCTTGAGTGAGGTAATCTTCCTCGTCTTTATCTTTTATAACCTTTCTCGACATTTCCTTTGTCCTCCTCGTCTTTTGTTTATTTGTGATTTTTTCTGATTATTTTTCTTTGTCTTCTGTAGCATTCCACGGTCTCGGCATATGTGGCCATTAAGGCTAATGTGACTAAAGTCCACGAGCAGAAGCTCGAAAAGTAGGCCGAGAAAGACAAGGACGACTTGAAGAGGGTCGTGGAGCTCCTAAAAAATCTTCGTTCTAATGCTGATTCTTTCAAGGCTGCTAAGGCCAAGGCCGAGAAGGAGGAAAAAGCGTCCAAGGAAGCTCTGGGCAAGGCCGAGGAGACCGCCAAGAAGAGGGAGGTAGAGCTGGAAAACCAAAGGGTTGAGTCCCTCAAAATGGCCGAGGAGGCAACATCCCAACTCAAGGAGTTGGAAGCCATCATTCCTTCCAGTGAGGCTGAGGTCATTGCTAGTTACAAGGGTAGCTCGGCCTTTAAACAAGTTGTGGCCGAGATGATGCCACCATGTACTCCGACAACTACTTGTACTTAGGAGGGAGGGCCATGGTGGATCCTTCTCTTGGTCTCAACCTGAAGGGGCTTACTCGGCTTATCTGCCAAGACTTCTATGATGAGGCGGCCCGGTCCATGCACCATCTTGTGATGATGTGCCATTCGCGGGAAAATTCGATTTTTCGTTTCTTTGAAAACCAAATAAAACCGGAAAACGGAGTCGCCACGCCATTTTTGTTTTAAGGGCCAAAACTTTGAAAAATGCCCGAGATTAGAGATTTGGGTTCGGAGGTCATGTTACACGCCGGGAAGGACGTTAGTGTGCACCCGGAATGCCTCGTAAAACGAGTCTTCCAAGCTGAAAATCATTTGTGTGTGTGTGTGTGTTTTGGCCAAAATAAGTTGAAACTCAGAAAAGTAAAAATTGGGAATTCTTTATTAGACTTTGGTCAGATTCCATGATTTTTGGTGTGATTTTTGGGTAGAGTTTTGGTGCTCAAAAGATTTTTGGAAGTTGAAGAGCACTTCTGCCATAATGAAAAAGGCAGTGGACACTTGATTTTGAAATGGATTTAAGGGCTTCAAAACTTCATAATCTGAGAAAACTCAGAGAATGAAAGTTGTTCCAAACACCTCAAATAAGATTTCTGTGAAAGAATTTTTCATTTTGGAGAAGATTTGAGGACTCAAAACCTTCTGGAAATCTCAGATATGAGATCTGGACTCCCAGAGACTGGTGATCTGACCTTCAAAAGAAAATTGGGAAAAGGGAGTTTTACTCACGCAAAAAACAAAATAAAAATATTTCTGGAAAGATTTGGATGTTGGCTACAAAAAGTGTTTTGTAGTCAACACCAAATTCCAAGTTTATCTGTGTCCAAAAATTTAGACCATGGACTGGGGCCTTAGAAAATTGCTACTGGACAGCAACTTCTCAAGAAAGAAAATGTGGTTTTAAAGGGGGTTTGGAATCCATGCTTGTACCCATTTCCCTAGGTTTTGATTAGTGATCACTTGACATTTTAGTGGTGAATCAACTATATCAAACCATCCTTGGGGTACATTAGGACTAAGCATTTCATTTGCTTGGGAAGGGGAATTTTATCCTTTGAAAATGAGATTTGATGTATGAAAATGATTTTTTAGGGTTTTGAAAATGTGTTTTCTTTGGAAAAAAGTAAGAACACTTTGAAAATAATGTTGATCCTTGTAGAATATCATCCATGGAGATGAACTTCCATTGTGATCTTCTTGGATCTAAGACAAGAAGATGAATAAACTACATTTTGTAGCTTGAAAATGCATGCATGGATGAGAGATTTAGAGTAAGAAGAGGGAGGTTATACCTATCTTCTTTGTGTTTTGGATCTTTGGCTTTGAATGTAAGAGTGTTTGAGGCTTTGAATATGATAGTGAGTGAGTGAGATTTGGGAAGATAATCAAGAGAAAAGAGTGACAATTCAAGGGAATTCTCACTATTTTCTCAAGTATTTTCGCCAAGGTGCAACTGTGAATTGTGTTCTTTTCTCTCTTTTTTTTGAGACTGGAGGGCTTAATTTATAGCCCTCTGAAAAATGCAAACATGTCCGCGCGGATGGGATTGTCAGCGTGCACTGTTCATTAATTACAGCTTCAGGCTTTGGACACAAGGAATATTTTTCAAAAAAAATCAAATTAATGAAATTTTTTGTTCCAAATAGCTTTCTATTTTTGGTTTTTGACTATTTCTTTTGCTTTTTTGATTCCTTTCCTTGGTTTATCCTTAAATAACAATGCCCACTTTGCCCTTGCTTTGTTAGAAATGTTAGGAATGTTAGGAATGTTATAACTTTCGTTAATTTTCTAACGAAAATTCTAACAAGCTCAAATTGGAGCACTTACACATCTCGTCCCCTTCTCTGGTAATGCTTTGAAGGTTATTGCCTCCCCAGATACTCAGGTCGGACATCTTGCTTGGGTCCCACCTCCCCTCGATCCACTGAACATTCATACTTTAATTAAGAAGATCGAGGAGGAAGGCATGAGCACTAAGGACGAGGAGGAGAGAGCCTAGGAAGCCCATGCCGACCAAGTCATCATTCCCCCTGCTGCTGATTGTTAATGTTAGAAACATGTGTTGCCATGTGTGTCATTCCCTGTGTTGCCAAACCAGTGTTGCCACTGGTGTTGCCACAGGTATTGCCATTTGGATTTGGCAACACCAGAATAGTTACTGTATTTTTCATAAATAAAAACGTGGTAATTAATGAATATATAACAGTAGTTAGTCTGTTTTAGATGAGCTTGAACAGATCAACAGAAGATGCCCAGGTGTGAACTTGGAAATTGTTGAAGAAAGTTACATATAAACACATGGTTTATATGTAAAATTGGTGACCAAGTAAAGGGTTATTAGTTAGCTATTCAGGGGGAGACAAAGTCAGATGTACAAGGCTGCTAGCATTGGTGTACAAGGCTGAGGAGCTCAGAAGACTTGGTCTTCTACAAAAGAGGAATGTGGAGCTAAAATCAAGGAACAAACCTAAGGCTGTTTATCTAATCATTTTGAGTAGGCTCCAAGATTTGGAGTCCTATAAATAGTGCAAGGAATCGACATAAACAATTACCCAATTCAGAAATCGAGATTTGCACAAGAAAAGAATTATGCTCTTCAAGTGTTGCCATTCAGTGTTGGCACCACTCTGTCCGACACTCGAGAGTTATCACATATATCTTTGTATTTTCGTGAGGTTTTGAGTGTTAGAATTCAGAGAGAGTTCTAGAATAGTTGTTCCACTAAGCTTTTGATAGAATATCATTAGGGAAATTTTCGACCTTGTAACGAAAGTTTATACTTATTGAAAGGTCTTGCCCTTCTGGCACCCATCGAGTTATATATTTATTTATATATATAACTTGATAAAAATCTATTCTCTTGTGTTATTTTTATTATTTTCGCTGCATTTAAATTTTCTCAATTTTCTATTTTTGAATTGGTGTCAATTGTGTTGTTATTAGTATTATCAATACTATTGACAACACTTGTGAGTTTCGTCACACTTTTGCTAAGCTATAGACAATTTCAATTGGTATCAGAGCCTAGCACTTGATACACTAAGTGTTCGGTTCTTTTAGTCATGGCTTTGAATCTTGCTAATCCATTTCTAGAGAGACTTTCTATTCTTTATTTATATGTAAAGACTCTCTTGTGTCTGTGCATCAAATTAATTGATGTTTGGACATTGAAGTCTATTCCTAATGTCCTTCCAATAGAAAAAATTACTTCTACCTTATTTGATGTTGAAACTAATATTAGTTTTTTAAAAGAGCATGCTAAGGAAATAGGTAGTTTTTCTAGTAAAGTGTCTGATCATATCCTTGAGTGTGAATATTGTCACAAAGCTGGACACAGTAAATCATATTGTTTTATTTTACAAAAGAAAATGTCCAGTTCTCAAATGTTGCCTCAAGTGTTATCAAATTCTCATGGCAACACTCAAGACAACACTGGAGGTCAGAAAAATAGAATTTCAAAAAAGGTTCGGTTTTCCAAAGCTAATCTGAAATGTAATGTTGTTTATACTGCTTTGAGGACTAAGATTTCAGGTTCATGGTACTTTGATAGTGGTTGTTCTCGCCATATGACGAGAACAAAAATATTCTTGAAAGAATATGAACCTATTCAAGGAGGATATGTGTCTTATGGAGGTGGAGGAAAGAGCAAGATACTAGGGAAAGGAACACTTTATGTTTCTGAATTCCCTGCCTTAAAGAATGTCTTGCACGTTAGTGGCTTGGTGGCTAATTTGATTAGCATTAGCCAGTTGTGTGATGACAACTTAGAGGTAAAATTTAAAAAGAATACTTGTGAAGTTTTTTATCATACTAACACTTGTGTTATGACAGGAACCAGATCAAGTGACAATTGTTATGTTGTTGGTGAACAACAAGTATGCAATTCAACCAAGGTTGATGACACACTTTTGTGGCATCAAAAATTGGGACATCTCCATTACAGAAATTTGGAGAAACTTTTTAGGTTTGATACTATTAAAGGAATTCCCAAATTGAATTTTAAAGATAAATTTGTGTGTGGGGATTGCCTTAAAAGTAAACAAACCCGTGTTACCCACAATGTTACCCAACACCAAGAGCAACACTTTGGAACAACACATTGTTTTCAACTTTTACACATGGACTTGATGGGTCCAATTGAGGTAGATAGCCTGGGAGCTAAGAGGTACTCTTATGTCATTGTGGATGATTTTTCTAGATTTACTTGAATCTATTTTTTAAAAGAAAAATTTGAAACTTTTGATAAGTTTAAATTCTTACATTCCAAAATCAAAAATATGTTTTGCTTACCTATTTTTCGTATAAGATCTAATCATGGAAAATAATTTGATAATATTTCTTTTTCTACTTTTTGTGAGAAAAAGAGAATTCACCATGAATTTTCGACCTCTAAAAGGTTTCAACAAAATCGGGTGGCCGAAAAGAAAAATAGGATTTTTCTAAAAATGATCCGTGTCATGATGTTTTTCAAAAGTATTTCGAAAAGATTTTGGGTTGAAGCATTGAACACGGCTTGTCACATTTCTAATAGAATTTTTTTAAGACCTGCAACAATGACACCCTATGAGATTTTGAATGGGAAGAAACCTAATGTTCATTACTTTCATATTTTTGGGTGTGTTTGTTTCATATTGAATGATCGAAATCATTTAGGTAAATTTAACTCTAAGAGTGACAAGGTCATTTTCTCGGATATTCTCAAAATTGTCTTGCATTTCGTGTGTATAATTTGAGATTGAGAATCGTTCAAGAATATACAAATATTTTGTTTGATGATATGGCTAGCATTGCAGGTGAATCAGTTGTAGACACTCATATAATATGGGTTGAACAACTTGAAGAAGTTGCTGGTGAAAGTGTTACCTCAAATGTTGGGTCTGGTGTTGGACCAAGTGTTGTCATTGATACGGCAACACTAAAGACAACACCAGAACTCAGTCCAAGTGCAAAAAATGAAGATGATGAGAACTCCAATGGAGTTAATGATCCAGTGAGGAGGGATCCCCCTTTGAGAATTCAAAAGAATCATCATATAAGTCAAGTTATCGGGGATTTGAACGATGAGATACAAACAAGACACAAGGAATCGGTAAATTACCGAGACATGGTAAAATATGTTAAAGTAAATCACTCTTGTTTTGTATCTAAACTTGAATCTAAAAGGGTTGTTAATGAATTAAAAGATGATTTTTTGATTCAAGTTTTTAACCATGAGAGATTTTTTAGTTTGAAAAAATCTCTTGGTTTTTATTTCGTTTAAAAACTCCTGGATTATTTTGTTGTATATTATGTTTCATTAATTTTTTGTCTGTGTTTAAAAAAAAACTCAGTACAAACTACTGTGTAAAAGTGTTGCCATCTGTGTTGCCAACACAGACAACAACACTGTGTATTCTATTTATTAAAAAAAACAACAAAAAAAATTAATTTTTTTTTTAAAAAATGGTCGGATAACAGTGTGTTGTGGTTTGTTGGGATAAGGGTTTTAATTGTATTTGAATATGCCAAATCAATCCCTATTATTACTCTTCCTATCCTTTAATTACTCCCTTCCTAAACCCTCACCCTCACCGTCTCTCTCTCTCTCTCTAAACCCCTCTGTTTCTTCGTCTTCTTCCCTTCGAACTGACATGGTCAACCCTTCCAAAAATTCCCAAAATTAATTCTCTCATGGACAACTCGCCTATAGCTCCCTCAAATGTTGCCTCAAATGTCGTCATTCCTATGGAGATATCACTTTCGGCAACACCATCCGCAACTCTAAACCCTTGGCTTGGTTGTGTTAATTCCCCTCATACTCCTGTCTCAATGGCTCTCCCTATGAGCTCTCTGTTACAAGAGCTCACTCTAGCTCATCGAATCATTCAGAATACTACTTTCTTCACAAAAAGGGGGAGAGTGGTCAATAGTGATGTTGATAATAGTGATTCGTATAAGCATTATATATTCCCGACAGTGACAAGTGATAATTTATGAATATGGCTGGAATATGACATGTGTTAAATGGGAGATTGAGATAGTGATCCTATTAATGTTAGATGTTGGGAAAATGTTACAACATTTGATTTTATTTTTGAATAAAATCATACATTAAGGGAATGTTTATTGTTAAGAGGAATATCTATGCAAGGTGAGATGCGTTCCTTGTTTTATTGTAGGTCCAAATAAAAGGTTGATCTATTTTGGAGCTACAAACAAGGAGTAAAATATTAAGGGGGAGATATATTTTTGGATTGCATGACTAACTATTTATGCAGGTACATCACGTTGTATTTTGTGAAGAAATACATAACTAAGGGGGAGATTGTTAATGTTAGAAACATGTATTGTCAGGTGTGTCATTCCCTATGTTGCCACTGGTGTTGCCACAGGTGTTGCCATTTGGATTTGGCAACACCAGAATAGTTACTGTATTTTTCATAAATAACAACGTGGTAATTAATGAATATATAACAGTAGTTAGTCTGCTTTAGATGAGGTTGAACAGGTCAACAGAAGATGCCCAGGCGTGAACTTGGAAATTGTTGAACAAAGTTACATATAAACACATGGTTTATATGTAAAATTGGTGACCATGTAAAAGGGTTATTAGTTAGCTATTCAGGGGGAGACAAAGTCAGATGTACAAGGCTGCTAGCATTGGTGTACAAGGCTGAGGAGCTCAGAAGACTTGGTCTTCTACAAAAGAGGAATGTAGAGCTAAAATCAAGGAACAAATCCAAGGCAGTTTATCTGATCATTTTGAGTAGGCTCCAAGTTTTGGAGTCCTATAAATAGTGCAAGGAATCGACATAAACAATTACCCAATTCAGAAATCGAGATTTGCACAAGAAAAGAATTCTGCTCTTCAAGTGTTGCCATTCAGTGTTGGCAACACTCTGTCCGACACTCGAGAGTTATCACATATATCTTTGTATTTTCGTGAGGTTTTGAGTGTTAGAATTCAGAGAGAGTTCTAGAATAGTTGTTCCACTAAGATTTTGATAGAATATCATTAGGGAACTTTTCGACCTTGTAACGAAAGTTTATACTTATTGAAAGGTCTTGCCCTCCTGGCACCCATCAAGTTATATATTTATTTATATATATAACTTGATAAAAATCTATTCTCTTGTGTTATTTTTATTATTTCCGCTGCATTTAAATTTTCTCAATTTTATATTTTTGAATTGATGCCAATTGTGATGTTATTAGTATTATCAATACTGTTGACAACACTTGTGAGTTTCGTCTCACTTTTGCTAAGCCATAGACAATTTCACTGATGAATATGATGATCTTTTCAGGGGTGATGATCAAGCTTAGGGTCTTTTTTTATTTTATTTTGTTGATGTAATAGGGCCTCCATGTAATTCAACTTTATCAACATAATGGATTTTCTTCAACTCTTTGTCGACTTTACTTTACTTCTTTTATTTGAACTGTTTCATCTTGAATGTTGATTGTTTAAACGTATGTTGAATGATTGAATGTAGAACACTTGTCTAAGTATCCAACTTTCTTGAGAAGTCGAGGAAGACCACCTCATCCTTTGGAATTAGTTCTCAAACCGAGGAAGCACATTCGGTATAATCACTTGGATAAATAATAAATTTACTCATTAAGTCACGAGAGGTCTTTCGGCCTTTTTTTTTTTTTGAATATTTATATCTTTATGTCGAGTAGGGCGTTCAACATTAGTGTTAGATAAATTATTTATGTTTTATCTCTCTATGTCGAGGAAGGTCATTCGACATAGGTATTAGATAAATTTTTGAGGCTTTATCTCTTTATAATGAGAAAGGGCATTCGACATAGGTCTTATATAAAGTGTTTGAGTACTTGTCTCTTTATGCCAAGTAGGGTCATTCGGCCATAAGTGTTAGACAACTTATTGATGTCTTATATCTCTATTACGAGGAGGGTCGTTCGACATATGTCTTAGATTGGGTACTTGTCTCTTTATGCCGAGGAGGGTCGTTCGGCCATAAGTCTTAGACAATTTTTAGGTTTTATCTCTCAATGCCGAGGAGGATCATTCGGTCATAGGTCTTAGATAAATTCTTGAGTATTTGTCTTTTCATGCCGAGGAGGGTCGTTCGGTCATGAGTCTTGGACAATTTTTAGGTTTTATCTCTCTATGTCGAGTAGGGTCATGCGACATAGGTATTAGATAAATTTTTTGGGTTTATCTCTTCATACCGAGGAGGGTCATTCGAAATAGGTATTAGATAAATTGTGTGAATCTATCCCTTAGATGCCGAGTAGGGAGTTCATCGTCTTTCAGAGGTGTCTTGCTAGTCATTTGCTTGATGAAAACTGAATCTTTATTAACGGAAACCGATTACATCAAATTGCAATCCTATTTTACTTAAAATAAAGGAAAAGACTAACAAACACTAATCTATTACATAAAAAACAGACTATAAACTAGTGATAGTACATCCGTAGATAATCAGAATGCCACGGATGTTTCAGCTATTGCCCATCTGGAGTCTTCATTTTCTAGGTCCCTTCTCAGATAATTTGAGTGATGATGTATGTGCCTTCCCAGTTTGGGGAGAACTTGTTATGTTCTTCTTTTCTGCCTGTAGCTTTAATCTTTCTAAGTACCCCGTCGCTAACTTGGAACACTCTTTTGTTGACCCTTTTGTCATGGTAGGCTTTGATCCTTTGTTTGTAGTTTACCATCCTCATCTGAGAAGCTAGTCTTCTCTCATCTATTAGGTCTAGGTCTAACAGTCTGTTGACTTATTCATCGTAGTTTGAGTTTCTTGTTGTAGGGATAGCCATCTCAGTTGGTGCCATAGCCTCAGATCCGAATGTTAATGCGAATGGGGTTTCCCCGGTTGGCCCCCGGGTTGTTGTACTAACTGCCCACAAGGCTAAGAGAAGTTCGTCCAACCATCTACTATCACTTCCTTCTAGGTTCTTGGTTAGGATTGTCATCACCAACATGTTGGCTGCTTCCGTTTGTCCATTGCATTGAGGTCTGCTTAGAGATGACTTGATGTCTGACACCTAGTCTGTTCACTTCTGCTGTAAATGCCTTAGAGAACTGAAGACCATGATCTGAGATGATAGTGTGTGGCACTCCGAAGCGACAACAGATGAAGTCGTGGACAAAGTTGATTGCGTTCTACTCAGTTATTTTGGCTAAGGCTTTTGCTTCTATCCACTTGGAGAAGTAATCAACTGCCATGATCACGTAATTGCAATTGCCTCAAGCAGGGGGAAGGGTCCGATGATGTCAATTTCTCACATGTCAAATGGCCAATTAGGAGTTATGACTGTTTTTTCCACTGCTGGCAGTCTAGGAATGGCAGCATATCTCTGGAACTTGTCACACTTTCTTAGGTAGGCTTGTGTATCATCTCTTAGGTTTGGCCAATAGTAATCTAGCGTGATAATTTTGTCAGCTAAGGTTCTGGCCCCCGGGTGACCACCGCAGATGCCTTCGTGGACTTCTGCCAAGAGATTTTGATATAGTTCCACATTCTACTCCAACAACCCAGGGAGGCATGATCGGAGCAGCACAAGGAGGTATGGACAAAGGGCATACAAGGTAGCAATCAACGACAGCAACATGGAGGAATCCAAGCCAGGCGGGCGCACCATTTGTAAGCAGGTGGGCGCCCCGGATGCAGGACAAGGAAGCCATGTTACGGGGTTTGAGGCGGACGCCTCACATCTCTCCATGCGGCCGCCTCAAGGTGCTTCGACCAGGCCTTGAACTTTCTGTGCTTGAGGCGGGCGCCTCATCCTTGGCGAGGCGGGCGCCTCGCGACGACCCAGTTTTCCTTAATTACGTTTTTGGTTATTTCCTTAGCAGTTTTTGCAACTTTAAGCGGGGTTATTTTGGTCTTTCTTTCTTATGTCGTTTTAGGGTTTGATGGGAGTATTAATACTTGGTTTTTGAGAGATTAAACTCAGTTTTGATGATTGAAATTTTATAGAAAAAGCTGAAGCTTTTCTTCCGAATCTTGGTTGTTATTCCGTTCGGCTATTTCTCATAGGCTTTTGGCTATCATTTGGTATCAGTTTCCTGGTTATCAATGGCCAAATGCGGACGTGGTGCTCGTGATGGTAGTCGTGGGCGTGGTAGAGGCCGTCGTGCAGACCCCCAGGCGGATGAAATCCATCGCGATAGAGACCTACGCGATATTGAGAATGACGAATTGCGAAACCAGGTTCAGCAGCTCCAACAGCAGATTGCTAATATGAGGGCTCCCACTGATGTGGGCTCTGATTCAGACGATTCGTCTGATGAAGGAGGCTTTGCAGACGGGCGCAATCCCTTCGCTCGTGGTCATGAACGTGGACACAGGTTTGGGGCTGATCCTTCGAAGGATATCGGCATGAAGATCGACATCCCGGAGTTTGAAGGTAAGGCACACCCTGATGAGTTCATTGATTGGCTAAATACTGTTGAACGTGTGTTTGATTTGAAACCTATGGACGATAGTCATAAGGTTAAGGTTGTGGCAATCAAATTGAAAAAGCATGCTTCTATATGGTGGGAACATGTTAAGAAGCAACGAGCGAGAGAGGGGAAATCGAAAATTCATTCTTGGGATAAGATGAAAAAGTTGCTACGAAGGAAATTCCTTCCTGAACACTATCGACAGGAGGCTTTTCTTGATTATCATAATTTGAAGCAGGGGGATATGACCGTCGAGGAGTTCATCAACGAGTTTGATCGTTTGCAGATGCGGTGTGATGTTTTCGAAGAGGATGAACAGACTGTTGCTCGCTTCCTTGGGGGACTACGTGTTGACGTGTCGGAGGTGGTTCAATTGCAGCAGTATTGGACCTATGCGGATGTGTGTCGACTTGCTTTGAAGGTTGAGAAACAGTTGAAGCGAAAGAAAGCGGTGAATCGTTGGCCGAGCAGAGATGTTACCAACACTAGGGGCGCTGGTAGTTCTAGCACACCTAAAGGGGTCCCCCCCCAACTGCTCCTAAGACACCAGTTGCAGCCAATTCGGGTACCACTGCAGCTAATACTAGAGGGAGGCAGCCTGCGAGGTGCTTCAAATGTCAGGGTATTGGTCACCTTCAAGCCGAGTGTCCCAACAGGAACGTTGTTGCCTTACTTGAGGAAGAGTTGCCGGTCTATGATGAAGAAGACGAGGTGTCCGACGTCGAGTCCGAGGTGGTTTATGTAGACAAGAGTCCGGCCTTGGTGGTTAGACGTGTGTTGAACACAACAGCTGCAGATGATGATCAGTGGCTTCGCCATAATATCTTCAATACAAAGTGCACTGCCAAGGGTAAGGTGTGCAAGGTTATTATTGATGGTGGTAGTTGCGAGAATGTTGTTTCTACTACAATGGTGGACAAACTGAGTTTGCCTACGGTTGTACACCCACAACCATGTAAGTTGTCTTGGTTGATCAAGGGCAATGAGCTCAAGGTGGACAAGCGGTGCCTCGTGCAGTTTTCTATTGGCAAGCGTTATAGAGATGAGGTGTGGTGTGATGTGGTACCAATGGATGCATGCCATATCTTGTTGGGAAGGTCGTGGTTGTTTGACAGGCGGGTTAAGCATGATGGGTTCAAGAATACGTACACCTTCCGCATGAATGATGTCTCATAGGCTTTTGGCTATCAAATTTTCTTTTTACTTGGGATAGACGTACCTTAGCAGAGGCTTTGTGAATGATCTTCTGTAGAGGATCCCATTCAATACTGTGAACCTTACTGACTTTTTCTTGATAAGCCTAGCACGTGTTTCGTCCTCAGGCAGTTGGTCATTTTAAATGAAGTACATGTACTCGTCTATCCAGCACTTCTCCTCCCCGTCTAGGAACATTACTCGTAGTCTTTCGTATGCAGGTTCTTCGGCAAAGACTATAAGGGGGTTAGAATCAGGATCTGCCACGTCAATAGTTGTCAGTTTAGATAGAACATCTGCCACTTGGTTACCCTCCCGACCTATTTGGCTTATTTCAAAAAATTTCATCTTTTTCGTTATTTCTAGGACGAGGTCTTTATACTTTGTAAGTATGGGGTGCTGGGTGTTGTATTCCCCTTTTATCTGCTTGACTACGAGCTAGGAGTCACAGAAGGCGGCGATTTTGATTGCTCCATAGAAGGATGTCAACTTTATGCCAAATATTAGAGACTCGTACTCAGCTTGATTGTTGGAAGCAGGGAACTTGAATTTGATTATATCCTGGATGGTGTGTCAGAACTTGCTAGTATGACTCCCGCTCCGTTTCTTTCCTTAGTGGCTGGCCCATCTGTGTATATGACCCAACAGTTGGATAGAAACTCGATGGTTGGTTCTTCTCCCGCAGGTTTTTTACGTTTACGGGAGGTGGGGTCGTGCTCACCTATAAAGGCGGTCTCAACCATAAAATCGACCAGAGACTGTGCTAGGAGTGTCTTCCTTGGTTGGTATCTAATGTCAAACTCAGTGAGTTCGATAGATCAATTAAGGAGACGTCCTGAGCAGTCCAACTTATGCAAGATTTTCTTCAGGGGCGCATTGGTATATACAGTTATGGGATGTGCAGAAAAGTATGCTCGTAGCTTTCTTGCCGAAATGACTAGGGCATAGGCTATCTTCTGTGCGTTGAAGTATCTTCTCTCCACATCTGATAATGCCTTGGAGACATAATAGATAGGTTTATGAGCGGTTCCTTCATTATGGACTATCACCGCAGTTATGGCGTGATCTGTGGCTACTAGGAAGACGTATAACATCTCTCCAGTGACAGGGCTGCTCAACAAAGGAGGTGATCCCAAGTACTCCTTCAATTGTTTGAATAATTCTGAGCATTCAGATGTACATGAATGCCGAGGAAGAGAAGAGCAAGGGTAGGGAAGCCTATTTCCTTGCCCCGATGATGACCGAGAAGGCCCTTGATCGTCCTTTGGTGAAGCCCTCGTCGGCTTTTGTAGGTGCCTTGGTCGGCATATGTGAATGCCTTGATTCGATCTGCTATCTATATGTCGAAATAGTGGGAAATGACGAGTAGACACGACGAGTATAAGTAGGAAAGCCCACTTTATATGTCATATTTTGGAGACTTGTATTGATTATATTTTGGACACAATTAATTGGGAATTGCCCGATTACGACCCACGTTTGTAACTAAAACCGTTCAGTATGTAACTTACACATAACATAAAGATTGAAATCAAAATAATGCTTGAAAAACATTAATCTAAATCGTGTATTGAAACATAAAGGCAAACACATGAGATTAGTATAATACAACTCAAATTTTAATAGGTTGACTATAAACTACAAAGTAGGGATTAATTATTATAAATTCATACAATCTTCTTATTACATTACGTTATATTTTGTAAATAGAGCAGCCTATTGCGTGATCATTACACCTCATATTGGTACATGCGTTACATACTCATATTGTAATAATGAAATATGAACATAATCTTATCTTGAAAGAAATATTTAATTGCTATAATATAAAATCAAATAAAAGTGGTAAGAAAGTGATAAAAGTAGTAAAATAATTTTACAAGAGCAAAATAGTGCAAGTATAAAATGGCAAGGAAGGAGGAGTGAGTGTCTCCTCCAAATTGAAGACAGAGAGAGTTAAACAGAGGAGAGAGAGAGATAGAGAGGAGACAAAATCCCCCGCCAGCTGTTGCCTAAACGCTACACAGAGCTCCCCTTCCCCCATTACCCTGTCCCTCATTTCCTCAAAAACCCTAATTCATTCTTTCCTTTTTTGATCCTATTCAAATCAATTCCCATTCTTGCATTATCAGCAGAGCTGGCGATCCTTTTTCGCTGATCTGTTTTACTCGATCTGGAGAATTTATTCCTGCATCTGGATCATACCGAATCATCCTCTGTAAGTTAATTCTGATTCTCCCCCACCTTTCCTTGCATGTAATTTTATTTTATATATATTTTTTTCTTGGTGTTTTGTTCAATTTTGATCCGGTGGCCTCTGATGTAGTAATCTGATTGAGTTCTTTTTGTATTTTTTTTATTTGCATTTTTATTACATGATCGTTCTGGTTGCTAGTTTGATCTCCAAAATCCGATTTAAATGACGGCTGGTACAGACGTTTGTGAGATCAGCAAGGGTAAAATTGAGAACAAATGTGATGTAGTCGATGCTGATTGCAATGGAAGTACCAAACTTACTGATGCTAATGTCAATGGGGATTCTGATAGTTCATATGATTTTGTCGATGAGGTAACTCTGGATCCTGTTGAGAGTTCTGTTAATGTTGATAATAATTGTAAAAGTAGTTTGACAACAAATGATGTTGAGATCCAAGTTGAGGAAAATGGGGGAGATGTGGATTGTTGTCTGGTGGAAACCGATTGCATTGTTGTGGGCAAGTCGAATGGGGGAGAGGTAGTGGATGATGTTGATAGGAGCCATTATGTGGTGAAGGAGGAGGTAAATGAAAGTGCAGTTATGGAAGTTGTTGAACCAGTTCGCGCTGTTTGTCAGGTGACCGATGATGAGGTGGTTGAATTAGATTCTAGTCCTAAAGCAGTCGAGAGTGAAGATTTTCAAGTGGCTGTCGTTGAGGCGATAGAGTCTGTAGTTGAGCCTTCTAAGGCTGAGTCAGGTTTTGGGGCTGAAGAGGTGAGGGCGCCTGCAGTTGAGGCAGCTTCGGTTGTGGAGGAGCCTGCAATTGAGACTTTTGAGACTCCCTCAGTTGTGGAGGCTCAAGAGGTCAGGGAGCCTGTAGTTAAGGCCTCTGAGATTCCCTCAGTTGTCGAGGTGCAAGAGGTCAGAGAGCCTGTAGTTGAGTCCTTTGAGGCTTCCTCAGTTGTTGAGGTGGAAGAGGTCAGGGAGCCTGTAGATGAGGCCTCTGAGGCTGGCTCAGTTGTTGAGGTGCATGACGTTAGGGAGCCTGTAGTTGAGGCCTATGAGGCTGAATCAGTTGTGGAAACCCTAGAGGTCAGGGAGCCTGCAACTGAGCCTTCTGAGGCTGGTGGTGCAATGGCGATGCCTGAGGCCGAAAGTAATTTGGAGTTGGTAGAGAGTCAGGTGTCTGATAAAAATGTGATTTTGGAAGCTGATGGAAGTGAATTACCAGAGGTTAATGAGGTTGGAGAAATGAAGTCAGAGGGACCACCTGAGTTAATTAATGGGCAAGTTGAAGGAAGTGAGGAATTCCATTTGGCGAGTAGAAGCGTTGTTGAATATGAGAAGAAGCTAGAGGAAGTGAACAAAACAGAAACTGATAACCAGGAATCTCCAGTATTATTCACATCCAAAGTTCAAATTGAATTAAGACCGGAGAATGAGGCTGCGGATATAGCCGTTCATGGTACGTCCACATTGGAAACAGAAGTTGCTGGTGGCTCTGCCTTGAATGACAATCAGGCTTCAGGGACCGAGCATGTTGCCCGATCCATTAATCAAAGTCAAATGGGAACACAACCGAGTAAGGATTTCAAAGATGATCAAGTCCTGTCTTCTACGGATCATGTGAGACCAGAATCTGAAGAGCCATTGGAAGCAGAAACTGTTGTTGATCTTGCCTTCAACGAGGACCAGGTTTCGAAACCTGAGGATGCTGGCAAACTCGTTCTAGAAAATCAGAAATACCCACAACTGAATGTGGATCATGGAGATTCCCAAGTCTTGTCTTCTGCTGATTTGGTGATATCAGAAACTGAGAATGAAACAGAGGTGCCATTGGAAGTAGAAACAGTCGTTGACCCTGCCACACATGAAATTAAGGATTCAGAAGCCGAGGTCGTAAGAGAATGCGCCAATGAAAGTCTGAACGACTTCCAACTCAATGAGGGTCCTCAAGATGCACAAATCTTACCTTCCATGGAATGTGTGGGGTCACAAACCAAAAATGAATCTGGGGTGCCACTGGAAACAGACTGTGCCAGTGACTTTACCCCAAATGAGAATCAGACTTCACAGATTGAGGAAGGTAGCAAATGCATTGACGAAAGTCGGAAGGACACTCATTTGAACAAGGATCCTGAAGTTGCCCAATCCTTGCCTTCGGCCATATGCGTGAGATCAGAAACAGTCAATGAAACTGATGTGCCTTTAGAAACCAAAACTTACAGCAAAATAGCCTTAAATGAGAAAGCGCAAATATTTCCTTCCTCTCATTGTGTGATATCACAAAGCGAGAATGGAGATGTGGCTGTTGAAAACGGTGGAAGTTTCTGTACGGATCCTAATGATAGCAGATTATTGGATAAAGAGGTGGGAGATGGGGATTCTCCTATTACTGAGAATGTTCTGACTTCTTCCACTGATTATAGCAGTCATGGAGCTGAGATTGAAAGCCACGATGACAAGAACGGCAAGGATGGTATTTGTTGTGATCCTAATCATTCCAAATCAGAGATTGAAGTTGAGAATGGCGCTGGTGGAGGTGACAGCATATCAGCTCATCCTGAAAAACTTGTATGCCCGGAGATCGGTGTAGCGTTTGGTTCTATTGATCCTCATCAGAAAGCTCCTACATTATGGTCCGATGATGTGGAACTGGAAGTGCCAAATGGGGATGCTGACCCCACCAACGGCTCAGCCCCTGGATACCATGTTAATGATTCACACCAAATTGAAAGTCTTCCTGATTTGAAATCAGAATTTAAAGCTAAACACTCATCTTCCATGAGCAGTTCAGATCTGCCTAGCAACGGTGTTGTGAACCCTAAATCTGAGATTCTGGCCGGCTCTGTTGGGGGCATGGAGGCTGTGCTAAACACGAGTGAAAAGGTGGAAGATGATCTAAGTGGAGATGGAGTTACTTTTGAAAAAGCAGCATGTTTAGAAAATGTGATCATAGATGGGGTTCAAAGTGATGGGATGCCTACAACTTTGCCGGAGAGTTCCATTTGTGATGGTACTGATGGGCAGGATCGAGATGCAAAAGTTATTACAAGGCCATTCCACTTCTTGATAAAGATTCCAAGATATGAGGATGATAAGCTTATGGAAAAGATTAGACATGCTCTGCTGCAAGTTGACGAGAAGACGCAGCAGAGAGATGCCATTCGAGCTGAAATTCGAAATATAAGGGTAAGAATTTCATATTTAATGCCTTCTTGTTTTAATGTACAGTTAGGACTTAGGAACTTTGATTGTATCGTCACTGTGATTCTTTCTTGAACAGACCAATTGTCAAGCCCACGGTGAGAGATTCGAAGCTGCCAAAGCTGAAGAAAGAACTGCAAGGCGATCAGTTAAATTAAAGCGCCAGGAAATTGATTCTCTTCAATCCGTCATTAACAGAGTAAAGAATGCAATTTCTGTTGAGGAAATAGACAAACGGGTAAGAATTCAGGTGATAAACTCGAGATACATTTTTACTATATAGTCAATTATTATGCTTACGTAATTAAGTTAATATTCATGAACCAGATATATGGTATGGAACACATGATACAACATGAAACACTACCATTAAAAGAAGAGAAGGAGTTCATTCGTGAAATCAAACGGCTTAAGCATCTTCGAGAACAATTATCTTCTAATATGGGCAGCCAAGACGAAGTTCAGCTGGCCTTGGACCAGAAAGACCAAAATGAAGAGCATTTGAAGGTATGCATAGTGGGGAGCTTTTGTTCTTCTTTTACTTTTTCCTGTTTCCAGTTTCCAATCTCCAACTGTTTTATCCAAAAAAAAAATTAAAATTGTTGATCTGAACTTGCTGCAAACCTGCCTTGAGATGAAGGTGACAATTAAGGTCCTCCAAATTTTGTTCTCCTCTCTGTTCTAGTTCACTGATCACTTGTGTATCCTACTGCTCAGTAGCTTCTTTTGTAGTTGGGGGATTGAAAGTTTCGTGTAGCTAGGAAACTTGGATCACACAATAGGCAAAGGATGTGAGTACAGATGTGTCTCACAACTGTCCACACATCCACAGATAATGCAGCGGAATAAAACAATTAAATGTAAATAAAAATGCAATAACTCAAGAGTTATATACGCTTACTGATCTGTGTGATCAGCAAACTAGGCTTACGCCCAAAAACCTTTCACTATTAAAAACTTATGTTTCTTACAAAAACAAATAAGTGAAAAACTAAAATATGAAAATACTAAACAAGTTCTAATCACCTTCTATGATATGAACAACTCCCCTTTCCCAAGTAGGACTTATTCAATCAGAAGTAAAACAAGAGAACTTTATGAAAACCTAGATGTGAGTTACGGATGTAAGCTCACAACCTAAAAATAACAATGTCGAATGACTATGAAGAATGTGATTTTCTCTCGTAAAATTGTGTAACTTCTCTTTGTGCTGAATGCCTTGTATTTATAGAGCACCTTGGAGAAGATCTTCATGCAATCGACTTCTTCCTTTGTGAGATTCCTTTTTCTATATGAAAACATATAACACACTCACAAGGAAATCAAATATTAGTAGGTTAGTCCTAATATAAAACTATGTACATAAATAAAAGATATTTACATAATTACAATCTCTTTTAATAAAAATAAGATACTTATAAATCTCCATGAAAGTCTCAAAATCTTCTTACCATAATAGAAGACAAATTAAATAAGGAAACATAAATATGTTCCCATAAAACTCACGTTTTCAATCTCCCCCTATTTTGGACTTTCTGGTCAAAACCAAAGATTTATAATAATCAAAATATTATGACCACAAAATGTAGAAAGAGCATGACTCCCCCTGAATGGATGTGTGTCCAGATGTGTATACACATCCACACATAAAAACTGCAAAATGTAATTAGAATGTAATACTAGCAGTTCATTAAGCAAAACCAAAAAACCATTCAGCCATGTCCTACTTAAAGCTATTACAAACCATTGTTTTAAAAACTAACAAACTAAAGCAGAAAATTAGAATTGTCTTTTAAAACCATCAATTCAAAAACATTCAAAAACTTTTCTCCCCCTAAATTAAAGTTCCCAGCCTCTCCAATTAGTAGCAGACACAGCAGTGTTCCAAATTTTATCTCCTCCAAAAACAAAGAAGAAAGATCAAAGACCAAAGCACCATCTCCCTTTTGAGCGAAAGTGAAGCATGCCATTTGAGAAGATTAGCCTTAAGAGCTTTAAGATTGTTGGCGTGGGCAATGGAGGCTTGAGCTTGAGCTTCAAAGACTAGCAATCTCAAAGATCTAAATCCTTCATCCGAACATCAAATGGGGTTACAACAAGGGTTCGGATGTATCCACATCCGGCATAGCAATTTCGTGAGATGTACCCACAGAAGATCAACATGCCTTTGCTAGTGGTCTAACAGAGTTTTGGTCTCCTTAAACAGAGCAAAGTTATCCACTGTTTCTTCTCCTCTTTCGCCTTTCACTCCATTAGCAATGATGATTTGGGGAGATTAAAGAAGGGTAAGGCAAAGACCATTTCTTTGAGGGAGACTCTCCATAATCACAAATTTTTCTAAAAATGAAATCCCCAAAATTAATATTCTTCTTAAGTCCCAATCTATACAGAAGCAAGGCTTGCATTCTAGTAACAGAAGTTTTGTTATTGGAGGGACATAAATTGGCAAAGAAGGATGGAGTGGAGAAAACAATAAAGGGAGGATAATGAACCACTACCTAAATCCCAGGCTTTACAGCCAGGAAGTGACCTTTCCATGTGTGAGAGCGTAAACCAGTTCATCCTCCTCAATAGAAACTATATCATCAAGATTATCACTCAATCCAAGAAAATCATTGATAACTCGAAGGTGTAAAATGAACAAATACTCCTCTAACATAAACACCAGGTGGAATGAGAGTAAGTTCTATCAAAATTCTTAGGCAGATTGGCATAAAACTCATAAACCAATTTTGGATAGAAGGGAAGGGGATGGTCCACAGATAAGAATAATCCTCTTTCCTCAAAAAACTTGTCCATTCCAAGTTTAACAAAAGTATCCCTATCCCTTTTCATCTCAACAACAAAGGCTTTAGAGGAAATTAACTCAAACCTATCAGAAGCCTTTTTGGACGTAAACTTTTGGAAAAGGGTTTGGGGTTAGAGACAAGAGAGAGAAGATGACATACCCAAATCGGCTTTCTTTCGAGTAGATGCCTGGATGTGGGCACATCCTTAGACACATCCTTCACAGGGAATGGAACAACAATTGGGTTCAATCTCCATTATCGCATCGTGAGGAATCAATTTCTTGGTCTTCTTTTTCTTGATCCAACTCTACTCTTCCTAGCTTATAGTTCTCATCTGAGGCAGTGTCATCACTCTCAGTACTTGAGTCAGATTCATCTTCAAAGGGTTCTAGGTCAGCCTCAGCCACCTTTTTCTTTCCCTTTAAATCTATTAAAATCTTAGCTAAGGGTTCATCATCACTGAATGAAATAAGGTCCTCAACAGACTAGAGACCAAGGGAACAGAGGGCTCAAAGAACAGACTAGAAACATTATCCCTAGGGGTGAAGCAAGATTGGGGATAATGGGATCAGAAGATATTATGGGAGAAGCAGGAGCAATAGGATCAACAGGTACTGCATGGGGAACAGTCTCAATAGAGATCAAAGGATCAGCATGGGGAGCAACAGCAGAATCAACAGGGGAAACAACCTCAGAGGGATTAATCACAGGGACAGCATCAATAACAGAGGGAGGAGTAATTTTTGATTTAGCCCTAGTCCTAATAAGAGGGACTATTACCTCTTCTTCTTCTTCTATTTCTTCAAGAACAATGGCAGTTGAAGGTTTCCCGCCAGGTTTTGTTAGATTCTTAGCTTTGTCGAGACTCGACGGTTTGCGTACCACTACCGAGATCGACGAAGATTGCGGCGAGGTACCGGCGGTGCAATGACTTTGGGGCTTTAGCTTGAGACAACTTCCTCTTCTTAGTTGATGATGGTTCGGCAAGAATGGCGACATCCGATGGTGGAATCACCTGAGAGGATGGAGCCTTAGGTTTACCTCGCCTTGAAACATTCACAGGCTTCCAATGAAGGGGATTTGGGAGAAGAAGCTTCCATTGTTGGTTCAGACGAGGGTGATGGAGAAGAGAAATCAGCAAGAAATTTTGAGATTACGGGATTTAGGAGAATGGAGTCCTCTCTTCTTGCTATTGAAATCGGCACAATGTCAAGAACATCTTCTTCTCTTATATTCGAATGCTCGGCCATTTAACAGGGAGATTTGGGGTTGGTTGAACAGTATAATGAGAAGTTAATGCAAAGTGTGTGAATTTGTGTGCAAACGGGAAGGAAGAACAAGGGTTTTAACAAGGATTATGAGGGAGGAGACGGATGTGAGGTAAAATAAATACTCACAGCTCCCCCTTTCCAAATAGAATTAGGAATCCTTTTCCAAACAGGTAATCACACCTCAAAATCCTTAAGAGTCCTCCAACGGCTAGAAAACCTTTGAGGTTACCACACACAAGCACCTTCCAAGAAAATAAGGGATTAAAATAGATCAAGATTTTGTAAGATTTTTATGAAAACACAAATTGCTTCGGCATATCTTTATTTTAAAATAGAATCCCAAAAGAATTTTTCAACCTTTTCAAACAAGGATTGATACACACCTTTTCTTTTTCATGCAAGATATTGGAGATCAAAAACCTATATAATCAAAGAGTAAATTAAGAGAGAAAAAATAATTAACTAATATATTTACAAAGCTCCTATATGTCCTAAAATGCAATATGCCTAGCATGATGCAAACACACAAGTGAAGGAAATATTCTCAGTTTATGGATGTGGCATAGGATGTGAGTCACATATTGGGACACATTTAGATCACAAAAAGTCAATGAGCAGTAATCCACCCGCACAGCCTCTAGGATGCATCCACCAATTTTTTGTTGTGGATTTTTGCAATGTGAGTAGCTTTCACTTTACTTGATCCCAAAGATAGCCCTTTTTCCCAATGATCTTATCAAGTTTGACTTCAAGATTTCTTATGAAAATCACTTGATCACAATGGTATGGCTTCATACTAAGGGTGAAGCAGCTGTTTCTCACACATATATATATATTTTTTTTTCTTTTAGCACCCACTGTGAGATACCTAGGAAGGTTATACCAAGTAATCAAAAGATTACATGGACAGGAAATACTCACAATTAAGTGATCAAAAATAATGTCAAAGATGAAGACTCACAAGTGACCACACTGAGAAATTTCGTGCTAATGCATGATATTTTTGGCTTTTTCTTTTTATGATCTTTTTTTTTTTTTTTCGGTTAAACTAATCTACAGATGTGTTAGAGGATGTGAGACACATCTCGGTCTCACAACCTTAGATATCACACAAGCCAAGAGACTTCCTCAAGGAGGAAAATCTCTCCAAATCTAATGCCTTTGTAAATATATCGACCAATTGATTTTCGGTCCCAACAAATTCCGCACAATACGCTTTTTTGCTCTACAAGATCTCTAATGAAATGATGTCTAATATCAATGTGCTTTGTTCTAGAATGTTGAACAGGATTTTTAGATATGTCCAAGGCACTTTTGTTATCACAAAAAGCAGTCAAAACTTTGCTATTTAATCCATAATCTTTTAGCATTTGATTCATCCAAAGTAATTGTGTGCAAAGAACTCCCAAGGGCAACATATTCGGCCTCGGCGGTGACAAGGACACACAATTTTGTTTCCTACTATACCAAGACACAAGGTTATTACCTAGGTAGAAACATCCACCAGTGGTACTTTTTCTATCATCACTATTTCCAGCCCAATCAGAATCAGTGTACCCAACCAAATTTGTGTTTGTTTCTTTAGAGTAATGTAGACCTAGGTTCACAGTCCCACTCACATATCTAATGATTCTTTTCAAGGCTTTAAGATGGGACACTTTAGGGTTGGCTTGGTATCTAGCACAGAGACACACACTGAACATAATGTCAGGTCTACTAGCAGTGAGGTAAAGCAAACTTCCTATCATGCTTCTATAAAGGGTTTGATCAACACTCTCACCATCGAATCATGACTTAGTTTTGGGAAGATCCCATTGGGGTTCTTTGATGTGAAGAGTGTTCAAGCTCAAACTTTTTCACAAGATTCTTGGCATACTTAGATCGTGAAATGAACATACCATCTTTGAATTGCTTAATCTGTAAGCCTAAGAAAAGTTCAACTCACCTACCATACTCATCTCAAATGTGGAAGTCATGCTATCCACAAATTCAGCTAGCATTGGATCAGAATTTGATCCAAACACAATGTCATCTACATAGATTTGTGCCACAAGAATCTCCTTCTTATTTCTCCTTACAAACAAGGTTTTGTCAACCTCACCTCTCTTGAATCCTAGTTGAAGCAAATGGTCAATAACCTGCCATACCAAGCTCTAGGGGCTTGCTTTAGCCCATACAGAGCTTTCTTCAGCTTATACACATGGTTAGGATATTTGGAGTCCACAAAGCCTTTAGGTTGTTCAACATAGGCTTCCTCATTTAATATTCCATTTAAAAAGGCACTCTTGACATCCATTTGATGAAGAGTAATCTTGAGGTAACATGCAATGGCTAACAAAAGCCTAATGGACTCAATTCTTGCAACAGGAGCAAATGTCTCCTCAAAGTCAATTCCCTCAATTTGAGTATAACCTTGAGCAACTAACCTAGCTTTATTTCTAGTTATCACGCCTTGCTTCATCGGTTTGTTCTTAAAAATCCATTTGGTTCCTATGACATTACCATGTGAGGGTCTAGGAACAAGAGTCCATACCTCATTCTTTTCAAATTGAATCAATTCATCTTGCATGGCCATAATCCAGTCAGCATCTTTCAATGCTTCAGTAACATTCTTAGGCTCAATTTTAGAAACAAACAATGAAGCTTACCCGGGAGTATGCCGAGGAGCAACTCCATAAACCACCCATCTTTCTATAATCAACTTTGTCCTTTTGTCTAGTTCTCACTGGAGCATGCACATCTCCCACAACTTGTGAAGTGGGGTGGTTTTTCCGGATTTTGAAGGGATATCCTTTGACCTATCCACACACCCATTCACATTGCCTTCTGGAGCATCATCTGATCGAATCGAGGAACCGGCCCTCGCCATGGAGTTTGAGTGGATGTGGGTGCGCAGATGTGGGTTCAGATGTGGAGGCGTATGTGTCCACATCCTTGGTTACATCCTTATCGTTCAATATTTTTATCAAAGACTGGAAATTTCTTTTGCTTTTTGCACCTTGTTTCTTCATCCTTCCAAACCAAGAAGCAACCTGAAACATCATCCTCAGCAGTCTTGAGGTTAAGATCAAGTGAGTCATCAAATTTAACATTAGCAGATTCCATAATGGTCTTAGTTTTAAGATTGAAAACTCTGTAAGCTCTACTGTTTGTGGAATAACCAATGAAGATTGCTTTGTCACTCTTCGAGTCAAACTTGGACAGGTATTCTCTATTATTGAGAATGTAACAAATACATCCAAACACATGAAAATATTTCACAGTTGGTTTCTTTCCAAGGAGGATTTGATATGGAGTGACAGTGCTACCAATCCTTAAGAACACCCTATTGCCAATGTGGCAAGCAGTGTTTAAAGCTTCTGCCCAAAATTTTTTGGACAAGTTCTTTGAACTTAGCATGACCCTTGCCATTTCTTGCAAGGTTCTGTTCTTTCTTTCAGCAATTCCATTTCTTTGTGGGGTGATTGGTGCGAGAAAACTCATGAGTGATTCCCTTAGAATTGCAAAAATTGGTGAACATTTGATTCTCATATTCGGTGCCACGGTCGAGACCTAATCCTCAGTCTTAAGACCATAAAGATTTCTAACTCTTTTGTACCAATTCTTGAATTCTCCAATTGTTTCTGACTTTTCTCTTAAGAACATTACCCAAGTGTACCTAGAATAATCATCAACACACACAAAGGCATACTTTTTCCTACCAAAGCTTTCTACTTCAATAGGTCCCATTAAATCAGTGTGAATCATCTCCAAACATCTAGTTGTGGAGCATTGTTGGACCTTTTATGTGATGCTTTTGTTTGTTTTCCCTTTTGACATGAACCACGTACATCGGGGTTCTTGAAGTTCGGTTTAGGGAGGTCTTTAATGGCTTCAAACCTTTGAAGTTCTTCCAGAGTTCTACGGCTAGCATGCCACTAATTTTTGGTGCCACAGATTGACATCATTAGCTTTTGAGCTTAGTAAGAAAGATTGTCACCAAATTGGTAACAATTATCGCCAGATCTAGGACCGGTAAACACACATTTATTATCCTTATCAAACACTTCACACAAGTGCTTATCAAACTTCACAAATAGGTCATCATCACACGGTTGGCCGATGCTTATTAGGTTGGCTTTCAAGCCTTCCACATGGTACACATTGTGCAATTTTGGGAGACCCTTGACATCTAGGGTTCCTTTTCCAACAATCTTTCCTTGAGCACCTCCACCAAAATTTACTTTCCCTCCATTTATTATTTCATAGTCAAGAAGGACTGCTTGGTTTCAGTCATGTGCCTAGAGCACCCTACTATCAAAATACCAAGAGCCGAGACAGGTACTCTTGAGGGAAGAGTAGACAACATTACGGGTGGTAATTGGTTTGGCTACCCATTTGTTTAACAGTTTTCTTTTGGGTTGCAGAGGTCTCAGATTGGTTTGGATGTGTGTTAGGATGTGCGCATACATCTTCTCACACATCCGAGGCATTTGAAGTTACCAGATTTTTATCGGCCTTAAGTTTGTAACAGAAGGGCCTAATGTGACCGGGAGCTAGGCGGTAATGGCAAATGTAATGCCTCTTCCTTGGTCTCTTCTCACTCAGAATGACTTTTTCATTAAAAGCTTGTTTTTTCACACTTTTAGAGGTAGAACCCTCATATCCCTCTTTTACAAAATTATTTTCAAAACCTATACCAATTTTGTCACGTTGACCCATGGAAAAGGCTTCTTCCATTTTCATTTTACTTTTGTTTAACTTAGTGAAAGTATTATCAGCTTTTTCACATTCATTCTTGAATTTTTCAAGGTCAACTTCTCTTTTGGTCACAAGGACTTCAAGTCTTGCAATGGTATCTTTTTGAGCATCATTTTCTTTTGAAAGTACTGACTTTTCATCTTCACAAGCGACAATTTATCAGATGTAGATTTGTTTACCTTAACAAGTACCTCAATTTTGTCCAATCTTTTCATCCAATCTGTATGCAGCTCCTTGTATGTGGCAAAGAGTTCCTCATAGGGAATGTCTCTTTCTTCATCTTCATCATCTCGAATCTCCTTTTATAGAGAAAGCTTGATTCGGCTCCGGTTCGAGATGTGACACCAGATGTGTACACAACTGAGCCCACATCCAAGGGTTGTTCAAGAGTATATTCTTCTATATCTGCAGAAAAAGCATTAAACACAGAATGGCAATTTAAGACAGACATGTTAGCCACTTCTTCTTCCTCATCCTCACTGTCACTAAGGGTAGCAGTTAAGCTCATCCCCTTCTTTTTAAGTGTGTTAGCACACTCATTGGCATAATGACCAAAGCCACGACATGCCCTACATTGGACAGATTCAGATGATTTATTTTCAAAACTTGGTTTCTTGAATCCGGTGTCAGTGCTAGGTTTTGGCTTTTCAAAGATGGAAGTAGGTCTATTGGGGAATTTGCTTATCCTTCTATTTTTCAGTATAGAACTGAATTTCTTTGAAATAAAAGCAACATCCTCATCTTCAAGATTAGACTTGTCAATTTCAGAGGATAATTCCACAAGCTCTTTTGGTAGAGCAGCAGCACTTTTAAGGGCAAGACTGTGTGTTTTGTTTTTCTTCTGAGCCTCAAGGTTAAGCTCAAACACAGTCAAGATTCCTATGATGGTGTCAAGACCTACAGTATTTGTGTCTTTTGTTTCTTCAATCACAGCTACTTTAATGTTGAACCTCTCAGGCAAGGTCCTTAGAATTTTACTAACAAGTCTTGCATTGGAGATAGATTCTCCTAGACTTGTGCATTCATTTGAAATCTCATGAATCTTAGCAGCATATGACACAATATCCTCAGTTTCTTCCATTCGAAGTAACTCAAACCTATCCATTAAAATTCTAAGCCTGGTAGCCTTCACACTTGGTGCTCCCTCACATTGAGTTTGCAAAATATCCCAAGCAGCTTTGGCTATACTTTCATTTGTTATAAGCTTGTACATATTCCCAGAAACATGGCTGGAAATAGCACCCATGGCTTTTGAATTGTAATTTGCAGCTTGTATTTCATCAAGAGTCCATTGTTCTTCAGGTTTTCTTTCAAAGAAGGACTCACCAACACCAGAAGATGGCTTTTTCTCCACAGTAGGAGGTTGCCATGCAACAAGAATGCACATCCAAGCTCTTTCATCAATACTTTTGATGTAATTTCGCATCTTAGACTTCCAAAGAGAATAATTTGTGCCATCCAAGACAGGAGGCCTATTTTGGTGATTTTGGCATTCCATAATGACTACACTTTCTGGATCAACACTCAGTAATATATCGAGAGTTGGCTTTGATACCAATTGAAAGTTTCGTGTAGCTAGGAAACTTGGATCACACAATAGGCAAAGGATGTGAGTACAGATGTGTCTCACAACTGTCCACACATCCACAGATAATGCAGCGGAATAAAACAATTAAATGTAAATAAAAATGCAATAACTCAAGAGTTATATACGCTTACTGATCTGTGTGATCAGCAAACTAGGCTTACGCCCAAAAACCTTTCACTATTAAAAACTTATGTTTCTTACAAAAACAAATAAGTGAAAAACTAAAATATGAAAATACTAAACAAGTTCTAATCACCTTCTATGATATGAACAACTCCCCTTTCCCAAGTAGGACTTATTCAATCAGAAGTAAAACAAGAGAACTTTATGAAAACCTAGATGTGAGTTACGGATGTAAGCTCACAACCTAAAAATAACAATGTCGAATGACTATGAAGAATGTGATTTTCTCTCGTAAAATTGTGTAACTTCTCTTTGTGCTGAATGCCTTGTATTTATAGAGCACCTTGGAGAAGATCTTCATGCAATCGACTTCTTCCTTTGTGAGATTCCTTTTTCTATATGAAAACATATAACACACTCACAAGGAAATCAAATATTAGTAGGTTAGTCCTAATATAAAACTATGTACATAAATAAAAGATATTTACATAATTACAATCTCTTTTAATAAAAATAAGATACTTATAAATCTCCATGAAAGTCTCAAAATCTTCTTACCATAATAGAAGACAAATTAAATAAGGAAACATAAATATGTTCCCATAAAACTCACGTTTTCAGGGATATTATTTCAGTTTGAATAACCAAAACCTCACCACAGTAGATTCTTCTTACAATTGATACCATTCAACATTTGCAGAAATTAAAGAAGGAACTGGAAACCCTAAAAGATACAGTTTTGAAAGCTGAAGCCGTTAAATTTTCAGCCGGCGAGAAGTATGATGAGGAAAGTAAGAGGGCTAGGGAGTTGCAAGTTCAATTTAAAGCTGCAAATGATATTCGCCAAGAAGCATATGAACACTTATCGAAGTTGCGTGGACAGTTAAATGAAAAGGTTTGATATCTATAGTTTAATGCTTCATTTTTGTTTTTTTATTGAACTGAGAAGATAATTCTGCAATTTAATGAATCTTCTTCTTGACAGCCAACTGTTATGTACTCTGCCTGTCTATTGCTTAGAACTTGAGCATCATACAGGATAAGTGGCATGAAAGATCAAACAGTGAAGCACCGTAGGAAAATCCTATAAATCTTTGCTCTCAATTAGATACAACAACAAAGCCTTTCCAAAATGATTTTATTTCAATAAGATATTTGAGAAATTTACATTTACTTATTTTGTTAGGATCATTCTTGAAAAATGAAATTCACAATCTGTTTCGCAATATGAAATCCAACTAAATCTCCTCAAGTGGTACTGTACAACTAGAGGCTCTAAATTGAACCTAAGATAAGTAGTCGTAGCAGTTTGACCTGTTAGAACACCAAGCTCGAAAACCACTTTTAGTACTGCTTTTGTGTTTGTTATTATTATTATTACATACACATACACAGTTTTCTCGTGCTCGCTGTTCTACCTTTTTTCTGGGGGGGGGGGGGTTATTGTCGCATGGCTGCGACATCTAAAGCTTTTTTAGTAGCATATGTACATAAATACCCTTAATGAGTTTACCAAAATACATCATGATTTTATTGCTAATCTAGAAAATGATGATTGACAAGGAGGATTAGTAAACTCACCAAGAAATTGACCTTCTTTTAGGAAGATTTTTTTTTTGCAAAAATGGGCATTCATGTAGGGACGGAGGGAGAATATTTTATCTGGTTTCCCTTCACAGTGACTGATGGATAGAGATATATGATGGTGTATATATCTTAGCTCATGAGTGTTAATTCGAACAATAAATTCAGGAGAACACTATGCTTAGTCTTTGTAGGTGAACACTTTTCTGCGGAAACACAAAAAAGACAGGAGGACTACGAGCAAAATCAGTTATACATATTACCAGTAAGTCATATGATGAAATGGACTAGGCAGCTGCCAATTTTCGTACGGTGTAGTCGATAGTCGAACGAGAGGGAAATCGGCGTAGTTCATATACCAATGTTGCTATTCTTGTTTCTCGTTACAAGTTGTACATCTAATGAAATTATAAGGTCTATGCTATTTAAGCTGTATTTTCATTTTATTTTTCTCGTTTTCACCAGTATTTATCTTAGTGACTGTATCATCATGGTCCTACTTGTTCAGAGTTTCTGACTGCTTACAAACTTAACTAACTTAATTTTTGTATTGGAAACTTTTATTGCGTGCATTGACTCTTTATATTACTTGCCTATAATGAAGCTATTTTTCAATTTTCCTATCAAAAAAAAAAATGAAGCTATTTTTCCTTCCGCCTCAAAGGTGCCTGAGGTTAAATGTGAATATAGCTTTAGCGATACTGTAGATTCTATATTTGGGCCCATGCATGCATTCATTTCATGAATGTGAAAGGTAATATGATAAATGCTCTTGAATAGCAACGGACAATCAAAACATGATTAACCTCCTTATGTTGTGCTCCGGTGTTTTTTTTTCCATGTCATTTTGCATCTCAAACTCTGTGAACTGACATTGGTGGACAAAGGGATTGACTTTGTATTTACAACTCGAACAAAGATGAAATGTTTGAGGGATATTATAAGCCACTGTTTCTTGAACCCGCAGCACAAAAATTTTCGAGTATACAAGGATGATGCAGCAGCAGCGATTGGCTATGCATCACGTGGAGATAAAGAGGCACTTCATGGTCTCTGTGTTGAGCAGGTTAGCTGTGTATCCCGCACTCCTTCCTTTTCTTTTGTATGTTTACTTTGAAATCGGTTCCTACTGTTATGTAACACGTCACATGTTTAGGTGGAGCAACTTATGGGACTGTGGAACACAGATGATGAGTTTCGGAAAGAGTATGTTAGATGCAACATGAGAAGCACAGTCAGGAGATTGAGGACTTTGGATGGCCGTTCACTTGGCCCTGACGAGGAGCCACCTGTGCTGCCGGCTTATGTGAATGAAAGAGTTGGTAGAAGGTTGATTTCAGTCCCAAGCCAGGCCAAATCAGTTACAGTGGTTGCAAATGTCGAGCAAAACAAGCAAGTTTCATCTGCTGAAGAGAAGCAAGCAGGTCAAAAAATAATTGAAGAAGTAGCGGGACAGATTCCGACTGTGATAACTCTTGAAACTGCTAAACCTATTGTGCTTTCTGGCTCAGCAACTGTATCTAGTCGGGATATCAAGGTAGAAGAAGATAGAAAAGAGGAAGAAGTAAAGATGCAACAAAGCGAGGAGGAACTGGAACTGGCCAGGAAGGCCGAGGAATTGAGGAAGGCAGAGGATGCAGCCAAGTTGAAAGAGCAACGTCGCTTGGAGGAGAAGGCAAAGGCTAAGGAGGCACTTGAGAGGAAAAAGAAAATTGCAGAGAAGGCAGAAATGAGGGCCAAGTTGCGAGCTCAGAAGGAAGCTGAAGAGAGGGAGAAGGTAAAAAATTCATCTTTCCTGTGAAAACTCTATTTTATTTATTTATTTGGATTGAAAATCAGTATGCTTGTAAAATTACTTATCTAATTAATCGAGAGTTTGTGTAGGAGAGGGAGAAGCGGATGAGAAAGAAGGAGAAAAAGAAGTGGGGTCCAGGCGATATTGTCCATGACAATAACAGCAATGGAGAAGATTCAGCAACATCGGGAATCACAGCTGTTGCCAAAGAGTTGTCAGAGGTGAAGGAAAGTAACAGCAATGGGAGCAGCACTGGCATTGCTAAAAAGGCTCCTCAAAAAGGTTGGTTTGGAAAGCAAAACAGCAAGCCAAAGCCAATTCCTCCTCCGCTTCGCAACAGGAATAGGAGAAGGATGCAGCAATATCTGTGGATGTTTTGTGTGGTAGTTGCCATTCTTGCCTTATTCTTGTTGGGTAACACCGGCTTCTTTCTCAATCTTAAGCACCGTAAGGGTGCTGGCACCTTCTGAAAAATTTCCCTCCGTCCCTTAATTATTAGCTTTGGAAATTAACTGATAGAGGCGTTTGGTGGCGGTGCTTATTTCATCCTATAGAGTCTGTCAGATTATTTTGTTGTGTTAAGTAGGACCGGGGTTTTGGTGCTAATTAGAGTTGCATGAAGTTAACTACAGAGTGGTTTTTTCCTAAATTATAATTTTCTTACTTTTCTCATACATAGAGTTGATAGGGTGGTGGGTGGTCCTGTAATATGTTGTTATGGAACATTACTGGAACTAAATAATTTCTGGTATTGCTTGTTATCAAAATATTAATAAGTCCTACTTGATTCATGGCATCTCATTATTATTTTAGGCATGCACACACTAGCACATTCTCTCTCTCTCTCCATGTATCTGTGTGTGGTCTTGTTGGTGAGTTGGGCATTTGGTTGGGTTAGTGTACATAAATAAAATCATAGATGTTATTTGTATTTGATATAAAAAAAAAAAAAATACATATCTTCAAGTAGGCAAGAAAATAGACAAGAGGTCTCCCAATACATATCCTCCTCCATGTGGGCAGGGCAAGACATGTGGGTAGGGAATCCACCACATTGCATTGCATTGCATTGCATTACCCACAATTAGGGCGGTTAGACCGTTGGTTTGACCGGCCACCTTCCCCTCCATATTTTATTCAATTCTCAAAAGGACTTCTATCAAGTGGCTATTTTTTCTAAAAAAAAAAAAAAATCAAAGCAAATTTAATTCAGTTATAGGCCAAAATACATTTGGATTAATTTCAAAAAGAGAATTGTTATTCACCCCCGCATTATTACTCAATGCCCCCGCACTACTAAGTTTACAACAAAAAATAAACATTCAACACTACACATACCACCATTATTCCTATTTTACCCCTTAATAAATACCAAACTAGTTCTTTATCCGACAACTGCACATCCCTCTTCTCCGGCCGATCATCTTCTTCTCCGGCCGAGCATCTTCTTCACATCTCCACTATAACAGAAATACACACAGGGAAATGCATATGAACTTATAGCTGATTATGAACATCTTTTCCAAGTAATTTTCAGGAGAAACTATACCAAGAGTTTCGTAAGGAGATTTCTCCTCAGCCCATTTAGCTGCCTTAACCATGGTCCTTCTCCGTTGATTTGTTCGAACCCAGGGAACAACTTTCGGTAAATCAGACGCATCAAACCAAGGAGAAAACACAGAAGGAGAAGACAATTGAGGATTCGAATTAGGCTTCGAATCGAAACCCTAGTATTAATGGATCGACACCTTGCTAAAACTTCATGACTGTAACAACAAGCGATCGATGAGAACACCGTGTGAGGCCTACAAACTGCTCTCAAATTGCTCATTTTTTTGGGTCCTTACTTCTTCTTCTCCCCCTTTTTCACCGATTCTGAGGTCAATTTCGATTAGGGTTTCAATTGATGAGGTTTAAAAATTGGGGATTGGGGATTTCTTTTGTCTTCGAAAGATCGAAGACGTGAAGAGAATGAAATAGTATGAATCTTGAGTCTAACATCATCTCTGTTTATTTTTTTTCATTTTCATTTTTGTCTTATTCCTTCTAGTTTGAGTAACTCTTGTGAAAAACTAGTTTTTTTTAAAATGTTATAAAAAAACTATTTTACAGAAGAACAATTCATTACTCTTATTAGTTAGACTGTGTTTTAAAACTAGTTTTTTCTTATGTTACGAAAAAACTAGTTTTTTGCAAAATTTTGACTTCTAGTTTTCATGTCCACAAATAATATAAATTTGTTTGTGGGGTACAACATATTAATGAGGGTAATAAAGTAATTTCAATTAATGGCATTTTTTTATATATACTAATGCGGAGGTATTGAGTAAAACTGCGGGGGTGAATAACAATTCTCTTTCAAAAAGCTTCTCCTACCAAATCAATAAGAAATATAAGACGATCGGATATTCTATAGGAGTATATCATATAAAGAATTATCCAGCTCAATATTCAAAATAAACCCCCAGACTCACTCTCCTTCGTCTTCTCAGTGTCATTTATAATCTTTACATATACCGCACATATACAATCTCTCTCCAAACCCTAACCCAAATCCGGCGACCCCTTAATTTCGGTAACCCCGTCACACCTCTGGCATCCCAATGTCACCGGCCGACTCACTACAGCTTCTCTCTCGTGGCATTAATGAACGGGATATTCTGTGATGGGCCGAGCCCAATACCTCGATACGAGCTAGGGGCCCACCAGGCCCACCATATGAAGGATCCGATCAAGACCTGGGTTATGGCCCGTCCAACAACGGATGGTGGTCGTCGCCATTGAGCGACCAAGCCCATCCAAGCGACGAGCCAATACATCCATGAACAAAGGTTTGGGCTTTAGCCCGTCGTTACGTCTGGAAGAGATCGTCGCCAACGAATAGCGACCCACCTAACGACGAGGTTTCCCACCACACAGAACCGATCTCACCCTAGAGTGAGCGTCGTCACTAGGGCTGTAAACGAGCCGAGCCGAGTCGAGCTTTGAAGTTTCGAGCTCGAGCTCGAATAAAAAATATCGAGCTCGAGCTTTTCTCGAGCTCGAGCTCGAGCCCAGAATGCATGTTCGAGCTCGGCTCGAATCAAGTTTCGAGCTTTTCGCGGCGGCTCGCGAGCTTTTGCTCGAACTCGAGGTTTTAACGAGCCGAGCTCGAGCTTCGACTTATTTTTGAAAAATGCGAAATCAAACGAGCTTTTAACGAGCCGAGCTCGAGCTTCGACTTATTTTTGAAAAAATCGAAATCAAACGAGCTTTTAACGCAGGAGCTCGAACTTCGACTTATATATAATATATATAACAAAATTAATTCGATCTTTTAACGAGCCGAGCAGAGTCGAGCTCAAACGAGTCGATCTCGAACGAGCTCGTCGAACATACGAGCGAACACGAGCGCTCGAAAAAATGACGAGCTTAAGAATGCGTTCGAGCTCGAGCTCAGTTCACCTCGAGCCCACTCGAACTCGAGCTTTTTGAGCCGAGCCGGCCGAGGCTGAGCTCGGTTCGTGTAATGCCACTAGTCGTCGGCTGAGCGACCCGACCCTCGATTGCTTGCTCGTCGAATCATCTCTCAAGAAGACGACCTGATCGGACGCACGGCCACCGGTCGTCCCTTCAATTAAGCTTCCTCAACAAGCTTGATTAATAAGCTAATTTGGGATAATGTCAGACCTACCACAGTGCTTTGTTACACGTGCAATCATGTAACCAGTAATAACACCAAAAGGCGTGCAGGTTGACTTTCCTTTATAAGGCTACTGCTCGGTGTCGGGGCGTTGCGGGGTCCTTGTTTAGGCGGACCAACCCCAGCGTGACACGTGTACACTTAGGAGACATAGCCGATCCAACGGTTGGCATCCACCCCATCCAACGGCTCAGATAAAAACCCTAATATCATTCTATCCACTATAAATATGGGAACAAAACATGGACAAAGGTAAGGCTTGACTGCATATTTACGTATTCTTGCACTCTCCATACCATTATCACTATATTTTCAGTCCATCATCTTATTCTCACGCCGGAGGGCTTGCCGGAGGACCCCCGGCGCAGTTTTACGGTTGTTTTGTGGTGTTGTGCATATCACAAAGCTAGCTCAATCTTTGTTGGACACGATAGCTGAGCCCAAGACATTTTCCTGCGCGATCAGATTGGTTCCATTGTCGGGAATCGTTTGTCAGTGATCTTCAATAACAGAAACACAGCCGGAAAAGTCTGGAAAAATGGAGTCAGATGGACACACGGCAAGTAAATCCATCGGAGACCAAGATATACCTCCTCCTCCTCCTCCTCCTCCTCCTCCGCAAGGCTAACAACAAAACCCTAGACCACCCTCTCCACCTAGGAACCCCAATCTAAGGGTTACCGGAGTCACGAGTGGTTGATGACCTGAGCCTTCAAACGGCTAGAAGGAGGGAGAAGAGACCGGCTCCGAGAGAGCGGCGACGACCTCCTGGAAAGGAGACTGAGGTAGGCTGGCGAACGTCGTGTGGGAGGCCCATCTAACCCGCGCCTTGACGAGCCGCTTTCCTCGTCGAGAGATCAAATGCCCTTAAAGAATTCCTGCAAATCCAGGACGAGCTCATCCAAATGGCGGCGCCACAAGCCCCACAGGCGTCTCACCATACTGTCTCGTCTGGAAGAAGAAGGAACCGGAGGAGAGAGGGTCATCGAGATGACGTCGTCACTGGAGAAGAACGAGTGGTACCCCGGATTGACCTCAGAGACCACATTAATCAACGCCGTAGCGAAGGAGCGCCCTCCCGACAACGAAGAGAGGGAGAGATAGACGCTCGTAGAATCATGGCAGTCGAAAATCCAGAAGCAAATCAGAACCAAGTGATTCAAGGTCGTCTAAGGACACCCTCGTTGAGAAACGAACGGGCGCCGAGCTATAGGGAGAGAACACGAACTCCCCCTCGTCACGAACGAGAGGCATCCGGATATTGCAGAGACCATCTCCGTCACCGAGCTTCGGAGGGGAGAGATCCATCTCACGACGACTCGCTCCCCCAGAGAGGCAACGATCCAATATCGTTGCCCGGGGGCCTCGTCAAGACAGGATCCCCCCAGCCGGCCCAGCAGGAGAGGTGGACATGAGAGAGTTCTTAAGGCTGAAGCGTCAGGTGGAGGAGTTGACGAACAAAAGAAATAAGATGGATAGCGACAACTCAGAGGATGATGGCGGCACCATGAATCCCTTGGCACCCTGGATGTTAGAAACGGGACCCCCCGAGCCAGGCTTTAAGCTTCCCGACCTGAAGCAATACGACGGCTCTACCAGCGCCATTGATCACATACAACACCTTGAGGCACAGATGTACGTAGTGGCAAGAGCTTCAGGCCACGACGACGTCATGTGTAAGGCCCTTACAAGCACACTGATCGACGCTGCTTTAAGATGGTTCAGAAGCCTACCAAAGGGAAGTATTGAATCGTGGAAACAAATGCGAAAAAAGTTTTTGGGAAGATTTGCAACGGCGGGAGAGCGTCGTAAAACAGTCAACGATCTCAGTAATATTTCGCAAGGAGCCAGTGAAAGCTCTATGAGCTATTTCAAAAGATTTAAGAAATTGGTTGACCAAATTGATGAAGATCTGACCGACAGAGAAATTATCAATTGCTTCAGACACGGTGTTGTTTCCTCCACTTTGGACTACGAGTTGCAAGTCCACCCGGCCAAATCTCGTAAAGATCTCTACGCCAAAGCATACGCTGTCGCCGAGGCTGAGGAGAGGAAGTTACAAAGAGAAGGAAAGGCTGTTGACGAGGTTGAAACGGCAAAATCTAAGAAGGACAAGGCTGGAGAAAAAGGAAAGAACAAAGTGAAGGCTGAAAAAGTTCCTGAGTCGTACACCCCTCTGACCGTGTCAAGGGCTGAGATTTTAAGCAGTGTGTATTTTGGCCCGGCGCCAAAGATGAACCCCAACGGGAAGGGAAAGAAAAACATGAACAAGTATTGTGAATACCACAGAGATAAGGGGCATGACACTGAAGAATGTTTTAGCTTGAAGAAAATCATTCAGAGATGGATTGACGATGGTCGTCTCCAGGAGTATGTGAGGAAGGATCGTCAAGCAGCCAATACTCGAGCTGCTAATGACGGCCCTCCGGAGAGGCAGCCAAGGATGGTCTTGGTAATTTCTGAAGAGACGAGCAAAAATCAAATCAAAAGCTCCATCTACCATCTCAAGAAAGCCCCTCATGTCCCCCACAAGTCGGAGGTTCCAAACGACGTGATAAGCTTTTTTCCCTACGAATTAGCAGCCAACCCATTGGCTCGTCAACAGACGCTGGTCATTCCCGACTTCATTGACAACTGTGAATCGAGGAGAATTCTAGTCGACACTGGAGCGGCCAAGGACATTTTGTTTTACAACGTCTACCAATGGATGGGTCTACCCGATAGCCGCCTAAGTCCTTACTTAGGTCGTCTAGAAGGATTCACCAACCACCGAGTTGACGCAAAGGGCCAGATTGACCTTCCAGTCGACATTGGAGAACACCCGTTGAGAACCATCAAAATTGTGACTTTTATTGTGATTGACGTCGTCAGTGACTACCACGCAATTCTTGGCCAACCTGGCCAAGCCGCTTTGGGGATCGTCGCTTCGGTCCCTCATCAACGAGTCAAGTTTCCCACGCTTGCTGGAGTTGGATGCGTGTTGGGGAAGGCTCCAGAATTCCTAGAGCATGTACTGAAGGCAAAGCGGACCATTGAAATAGACGACCCAGATCACACGGTGAAGCTCTCCAAGTCTGTTAAACAAATGACGACCTCTTACGCCAGTGTCTCGACAATCAAATATGTCGACGACCCACGAGACTTTGTAGATATATTCATGGACGATCAAGCCGCCGAACCACAACTTTTGACCGCCCATGAATCGGGGGCCGAGCTAGATAGGCTCATTGAGGACGAGGTTCCAGATCTGACCCCTGAGGCAAGAAGAAAAATCAAAGAAATTGTCATTGAATCAATGGACTTTAGGGACGACGCCCCTGAGATGAAGCCAGCCGACGAGTTAACAGAACTGATCATCAACCCAAGCTATCCAGAGCAGAAAATCAAACTGGGGTCTCAGTTATCCACTGAGGAGAGGGAAGAGATAATCTCCCTACTCAAACAGAACCTCGATGTTTTTGCCTGGAGAGTGGAAGATATGAAGGGTATCAGAGAAGACGTGGCAGTTCACAGGCTTGGAGTGAACCCTACCGTGAAGTTCAAAGAACAAAGGTGCAGAATTTTTTTGGCGGAGAAAGAGATCGCCATCAAGCAGGAGATTGAGAAGTTACTGAGCGCTGGAATTATTGTGAACGCTGGGTTCACGACTTGGTTGGCTAATGTGGTTCTAGTGAAAAAACCAAATGGGAAGTGGAGACTCTGTGTAGATTTCACCGACTTAAACTTGGCATGCCCCAAAGATAGTTACCCCTTGCCCAGAATCGACAAGCTCGTCGACTCTGTGGCCGGACATACAACTCTGAGCTTCCTCGACGCATACTCTGGCTATCACCAAATAAAGATGGCCGAAGAGGATATCCCGAAGACGGCCTTTCAGGCCGCAGGGGGAACTTATTGTTATACGAAGATGCCTTTTAGGCTCAAGAATGTCGGAGCAACGTATCAAAGAATGATAAACAAGGTGTTCAAGGATCAGATCGGCGACAACCTGGAGGCATACGTTGACGACATGGTTGTCAAATCCAAGAAGAGGAAGCACGTCGACGACCTCCAGCAGACTTTCACCAATCTACGAGCTAACAACATGGTTCTCAACCCAGCTAAGTGCGTTTTTGGAGTTGCAGCAGGAAAATTTCTGGGGTTTATGCTCTCACTACGAGGAATCGAAGCCAACCCCGAAAAAATTAAGGCTTTGATTGACATGGCAGAGCCTACGAGCATCAAGGAGGTTCAACGCCTGAATGGACGAGTAGCGGCCTTAGGTCGTTTCATTGCCAAGTCAGCCGAAAGGTCGCTTCCCTTTTTCAAGGCTCTCCGAAGTGCTAAGGATTTCAAATGGACGGAAGAGTGTTCCCAGTCATTCAAACAGCTAAAAGAGTATCTTGGCTCCCCACCACTCCTCCAAAGCCCCATAGCAGGAGAAGACCTATATGTTTACCTCTCGGCGAGTGACAAAGCTGTCGCCGCCGTATTGGTTAGGGAGGAAGATGGGACACAGAGGCCAGTCTATTATGTTAGCAAAGCCTTGTCGGATGTAGAAACCCGCTACTTCAATGCGGAAAAGATTGCTTATGCTCTCGTCATCACAGCACGAAAGCTACGAGCTTACTTCTCCGCCCACCCAATCGTTGTTTACACCAATGCCCCACTTCGAAAAATTTTACATCGTCCTGAGAGTTCTGGCCGCCTAGTGAATTGGAGCATTGAGCTGACAGAATTTGACATCCGTTATACGGCAAGAAAGACTTTACAAGCACAGGCCTTGGTGGACTTCCTAGTTGAAACGTCATTCACCGTCGACGACGATCAACGGCCGCCACCGAAAATGAGCAAGGGCAAAGAGGTTAGCGACCAGCCCGTAGAGTTAGTTTTGCCTCTAGGATGTTGGAAAATCTATTCAGATGGGTCGGCAACAAGGGACCTCAGTGGAGCAGGAATCGTGCTAGTCGAACCAGAAAACAACAGAGTTTTTGAAGAAGTTTTAAGATTCAAGTTTCAAGCGTCGAACAATCAAGCAGAGTATGAGGCGCTGATAGCGGCAATCGAATATGCAAAGTGCTTTGGAGCCACTAAGATAGCGGCTTTTTGTGACTCTCAATTGATCGTGAACCAGGTCCGCGGCGATTATCAGGTCGTCGACTCAACCCTCCAGAAATATCATGCTTTGGTCGGCAAGTTAGTTCAGGGGCTGGAGTTTTGGGCCATCCAAAGAATAGCCAGAGAAGACAACGAACACGCCGACCTACTATCAAAGCTTGCAACAGATCAACTCCCTGAAGACGAGCATGGCCACCATTTGGCCTACCTCAACCAGCCGGCCTATGAACGAGTAAAGGTCATGTGTATGGGAGACGGACCGAGGTCCTGGATCGACGAGCTAAAAGCGTTTATTGAGAAGGATGAGTTGCCATCTAATGAGGTTTTGGCGCGACAAGTCAGGAGAAAGGCAGCCAGATTCACGGTCGTAGAAGGAGAACTATACAGACGATCCATCACCAGACCGTTGCTTAAGTGCGTCCACCCCGACAAGGTAGTTCAATTGCTCTTTGAGGTACATCAAGGAGAGTGTGGGGGCCACCCTGGGGCCCGCGCATTGGCTGATAAATTAATTACCATGGGGTACTACTGGACCCATCTCCGTGAAGATGCCAAACAGTTTGTGAGAAAATGTGATACCTGCCAGCGTTTCGCCGACCTCCCCAAACTCCCGACGACTGAGCAAACCCCGGTCATGGCTGCTTGGCCGTTTGACATGTGGGGTGTTGATCTAATTGGGCCTTTTCCACAGGCCAAGGGAGGAGTCAAATATGTGATTGTGGCGGTTGACAATTTTTCAAAATGGATGGAGGCCAAGGCCTTAAACAAAATCACTGAGAACAATGCTCTAAGCTTCATCCATGACTCAATATGGTGTCGCTTTGGAATCCCAAGGGTAATCGTTTCAGACAACGGCCTGCAGTTTTCGAGGAAATTTGAGCAAGAATTGAACAGAATGGGCGTCAAACATTCTAAGTCGTCTGTTGCCTATCCCCAAGGCAATGGGCAAACTGAAGCGACAAACGAGCTCGTCTTGTCGGCTCTGTGTAAGAATCTTGAAGGAAGAGATACGAGATGGTTGGACGGACTCCCATCAGCTCTCTGGGCTGTCCGCACAACCACCCGGGGGCCTACGGGGGAAACCCCATTTGCTTTAGCCTACGGCTCTGAGGCAATGGCTCCCGCCAAGCTACAACTTCCAACCGATCGGGTGGCATTCTACGATGTTGGAAAAAATATACACAACAGACAGGTCTACTTAGACCTCGTGGACGAACGGAGATTGGACGCCCAATTGAGAATGGAAAATTACAAGAAAAAAACCAAGGCTTACCATGATAAAAAGGTGAAGAAAAGGTTCTTTAAAGTCGGAGATCATGTTCTCAGGAAGATTGAAGCGACGGGACTCAAGGCCCGCCAAAACAAACTCTCTCCCAACTGGGAAGGACCATTCATCGTCACTAGTGTGGTCAGAGAAGGAACCTACCGCCTAGCTAAGCCAAATGGTGAGAAGCTAAAGCATCCATGGCACGCTAACCATCTCATGAAGTACTACTTTTGAGACCGTCGTCATTAACAACTCGGCGCCCTCAGGGCACCCTATCTGTGGTTCATAGTTAAAATTTTTATTGTCATTTTGTGAAAATTCTGGAAGTATGTAAGGGATGATCTATAAATCTCAGGAGTCATAGAAAGTGATCAAGTTGACTACGTACGATTGTTAATCATAAATTATCAATGAAAACTCATCACTTCACTGAACTTCGTCCATTGCATATTCAAGAAGCTTAGAATGGTTGAAGCCTGACTTCGACCCTCACAATCACTTTGATCCAAGTATAAAGGTCAGACGAAGCCAAGACTTCGACGCTCACATCCACTTTAGCCAAATATAAAGGCTAGACGAGGCCAGACCTCGTCGACTGCTATAACGGAATAAGACGACTCGTCCATAGAACATTGCCTACGAGCAAAGACCTATGGACCTTCCTACTATTCCTACGAGCCATTGAGAGGTTTAGAAAATACAAGGATGAACAAGTGTCGGCCACATTAGGACGACCCAAGTTCTGGTCGTCACTCACAACGACCATTGGCACTTGTCCTCAAACTTACTCACCAAATAAAGTTATCACATGCTATCTACGTTAACAACAGATTAACAAACGGAAAGCAAAGGCATTGAATAACTTAAAACATCCATAAAACGAACAAACATCATACGACCCCCTCTGAATTACGAGGAAACGGGCCAGTTACATAACAAAAATTTGAGAATTGTTTGAAGCATTGTTTAGGACTACCAAACCAAAAGACAGAACATTGTTTTTCACATTACAATCTCAGAAAAATCAAAGGGTCACTGGGGATCAACGCCGGTGTTAGAAGGAGCTGCATCAGGATCGGGGCCATTTTCAACGAAGTGAGCGTAGTAGGCATCAAAGTTCCCTGGGACGACGTCGGGAATGGGCCACTCGTCCTTCCCGTCCTTACCATCGTCTTCCCTGATGATAAGGAAGTCGTTGTCAGTATAGGGGACGAGAGGATGAACCGAGCGAGCCTCATCGTCCTACGACTCCTCAGTGCACAGGTCGGCCAATTTCCTGACAGAAAGCAGATCCTTCGTCACCGGATCCACCAAGAGCCGCCTAGCCATATGCTTGGCCCCATCCTTAAAAAAGCCACTAGCCTTCTTGGTAATCATCTGGAGGCACTCAGTACTCTCCTTAAATTCATTAACGGCATCAAGTCTGGCTTGGGCCAAAGCAGCATCATGGCTCGCCTTCATCTCTTCAATCTGGGCACGAGCAGAGTCAAAGCTGGCCGTCATCTTCTTAAACTTGTTCTCACAAACCCGGAGGCCGTCCTCAAACACCTTCGAGTCAGCTTCAGCTTTGGCTTTCCCATCCTTCAAGGCATCAACCTCCTTCGCGATATCATTCTTCTGATTCGTTAAGGACTCATAGGCAGCAGCGAGCTCACCCACGTTGGTCTCTGCCTTTTTCAATTTCTGTTCAGCCGTCTCCTTGGCGCCGACGGCCTGGACCAGCTGTTCGTTGCCTCGTAGCTCGGCGTCAAGACAATCTCTGTAATCCGACGTCATAGCGTCCATCATTGACGACAGCTGCAACAATCAAATTATTAATACAAGTATGGAGAGACAGGGGGAAAAATAAAAGCATAAATTTGAAGTACCTCAGTCTGGATTAGCCCAAGACGGGCATGATAGGTTTCGGGAGAAAGTTTAGCTTCCCTCATCCGACGGGTCAGGTCAACATCACGAGCACGCCTAGTCAAGGCCGCCCCCAGCAATAGCGGGTTACCATTCCTCAACAAATAGTGGATCCCAGCAATTGGAGAGGCCTGGGCAATCAAGGTTGCCATCTCTTTGGCCTTCGTCTTGGTTAAGACCGCTGATGACGAGCCAAGAGCATCGGACCTTGGAGTAGAGGGTTCAGACGAGCTAGGCGGGTCGTCGCTGGTTTTCTTGCTCTTATCTCTTTCCCTCAGAGCCGACGGGATGATCCTTTCTTTTTCTGGAGACCCGTCCACCGGCCTCAGGCAATTCTGGGTTAGAGTCTGTACTCCCCACCGTTTCTACGAAGACATGCTCTCCCTCGTCGACAATGACCATTTGGGCTCTCGTAGCCTCCACACTTGCATCAGCCTCAGTCCCCACAGCTCTCTCGGGCGCGTCAACAACGGCCTGACGACCTCCAGTATTAAGCCCCCCAACAACGGGCTCCCTCTCAATCATGGGAATGGCACCCTCAGGATCCTTGGGAAGTTCCTCATTCCTCGTCGTCATCTTCGCCTGACGATCAAGTATGGCAATGGTAGCGGCCCGGCCTTTCTTCTTGGAGCCCCTGTCGTTAGCTCGAATTGCTCCACTCATTATTCTCGCTTTAATCCTGTCCACATCGGCTTGGGTAAGAACTGCAAAACGACCAAGTAAAAAAGGTTAATTTTACTCACGACGAGACAAGAGACAAATATCAAAATAGAAGAGGTAACAAGAGCCCAACCCCCATTCATCTCAAGGTTTTCACAACATTCTTCGGGACGATCAATACGTGCTGCCGCACAAGTCACACAATTATCCTTAAAGGCCAACTCGCTGTGAACGATCCAATTGGGATAGCGGGCATCTAGACCGATCTGCACCAAGGGTTCAGGCCCAATGGACGGCTTAGACATCATGCCGGCTCTGATATATCTCCATTGTGATGCCTCTATGTCCCTGTACGAGACCCATCCTAGGGCTAGCAGATCATCTAGCTTTTTCTTTAGCTCGTTGGCCCACGGAGCATCGAAGACATACTTGTCAGCAATCACCCTGTTGCTCGCCGGAAAAGGAAACTGCCACCCCACTCGGCTTTCCACCAAAATCATATGGTTCTCCCAACCATACACCTTACTTGGGATATCCAAGAAAAAATTTCGTACATTCTTGATCGAAGACACGCTCACGACGGATTTCCCTTTGGAAGTAGTTCGGATCGTCCGATAATATTGACGAAATACTTTGTCACATGGCTCGTAGCCAAGAAACCTGCAGACGATGGCAAAACCAGACAGAATTCTAATGGTGTTGGCACTAACTTCCATTGGCACACAAGATGAGTCCTCCAAAAATTCGTTGATGAAGGGGTCTAGAGGCAACCTCAAGCCGAGCTCAAATTGTTTATAAAAGAATGCCACCTTCTCCTTGCTGGTCAGAAGGGACTGACGACGAGGCTCATGCTCTGCAAGACTGAGATGCTCAAGTTTGTACGTCGAAGCTTGAACTCTAAATGAGCCTCGAAGTGCATCAATCATTTGTTTCCCCACATTGGGCTTCCTGAGCTCGATCTTGGGCAAAGCCCAACTCCCTTCAGCCCCACCTCCAAAGTCACTTTCACTCCTTCCAGCTCGTACAAATTTGTGAAAGGCCTTAGCCGTCTGAGCGCCTCCAGCACTTGTGCTGGCCTCGTTTGCTTCTTGGGCCGATTGGCTAGGTCGCCCGTCGTGATCCATGTCTACAAAACAAGGAAAGACAGAGGGGGAATCAGTCCTAACGTTCTCAAGCGACGACCTAACTATGGGCAACCTAGATTCCCCTATAGCCAAACTCCTAATTGAATCACGACGGGACAAGGAATAGTTGGCTCGTATATGGTTGGGAAGGTCGTTCATCGACCTAAAAGACGTTACCCTTGGGTCATCTTCCTTGAATTCCCCAAGAGCCTCACCAACTGGAAACTCCAAAGGTTCATCCTCAAACCCAAACTTCAACAAAATTGAAGAACATTCAACCAGTGGAATCTCTCTCCAAATCCCCCTAGCACATTTAAAAACCCTCTGATTTAACCCAAAACCGAACTTAACCCCTCTCTCAAAGCTTATGGTTCTTGGTCCCATTGAAGACACCCTCAAAACTCAATGAAAAACCCAGAAAATAAAGAACAATCAAGAGGATTACCTGGGAGAGAGATTGCCGGTGAATTCTCCGATGAATTTTCCGGTGGGTTTGACGGTGGCAAGTCGAAGAAATCTCTTATCCACGCTATTGGGTTGCTCAGGGGTGGCGAAGCCAGAACGGTCAAAGCTACCGGAAAGCGTTCGAACGGTGGTCGGAATGTTCGCTGGTGGTTGCCGGAAATCGCCTCTGCTAAGAGTGCTCTCAATGCTCAAGGTCACGGAAAGATCACAATGGAGGAGAGCGGAGGTTTTTATACTTAAGGGAGATGAAGGGATGGCGCCTGGGAAACCCAAACGGTGAAATGATGGGCATTAAATACCCTATGTGACTTCCGAGGAGAATGTCCCATCATGGGACGCGTGTCAATTAATGGAGGGATCCCAGCCGCCCACGTCATCAATGTTGACATCACCTTAATTCAAAATTCAAATTGACGGCCATACGGATGGCCTTGGAGGGAAAACGACAACTCCTGGCCCGTCAAGACGATCCATGAGTTGGGGGCCACTGAACGGGATATTCTGTGATGGGCCGAGCCCAATACCTCGATACGAGCTAGGGGCCCACCAGGCCTACCATATGAAGGATCCGATCAAGACCTGGGTTATGGCCCGTCCAACAACGGATGGCGGTCGTCGCCATTGAGCGACCAAGCCCATCCAAGCGACGAGCCAATACATCCATGAACAAAGGTTTGGGCTTTAGCCCGTCGTTACGTCTGGAAGAGATCGTCGCCAACGAATAGCGACCCACCTAACGACGAGGTTTCCCACCACACAGAACCGATCTCACCCTAGAGTGAGCGTCGTCACTGAACGACCAACCCTCTGATTGCTTGCTCGTCGAATCATCTCTCAAGAAGACGACCTGATCGGACGCACGACCACCGGTCATCCCTTCAATTAAGCTTCCTCAACAAGCTTGATTAATAAGCTAATTTGGGATAATGTCAGACCTACCACAGTGCTTTGTTACACGTGCAATCATGTAACCAGTAATAACACCAAAAGGCGTGCAGGTTGACTTTCCTTTATAAGCTAAGCTACTTATCAGTGTCAGGCGTTGCAGGGTCCTTGTTTAGGCGGACCAACCCCAGCGTGACACGTGTACGCTTAGGAGACAGAGCCGATCCAACGGTTGGCATCCACCCCGTCCAACGGCTCAGATAAAAACCCTAATATCATTCTATCCACTATAAATATGGGAACAAACCATGGACAAAGGTAATGCTTTACTGCATATTTATGTATTCTTACACTCTCCATACCATTATCACTATATTTTCAGTCCATCATCTTACTCTCACGCCGGAGGGGCTTGCCGGAAGACCCCCGGCGCAGTTTTACGGTTGTTTTGTGGTGTTGTGCAGATCACAAAGCTGGCTCAATCTTTGCTGGACACGATAACTGAGCCCAAGACACTTTAACATTTTTTAGCCTAGCCCGACAGATTTACAAGATCTCTTCTCTACGGTCGTCCCCTACCTTCGTCTATCTCTGTTTCATCGTCACTAGCCTCAGCGAGTGAACCCTCCTCTCTGTTTCATCGTCTCCCCTCTCCTTCCTCCAGCCCCCACTTCATTCTGGCCAAATCTGACCCGAGAGCTCTAGATCCGATCACTTCCGGTGAAACTTCTCTCTTCAGATTTGTCCATAATATTTACGATTTTCGTGTATCTAAAGCTTATTATCCTCTTCATCGCTAGTCACGTTCAGTTTTGAGCAGGTTTCATCCTTTTTTTAGCAACATCAAAACAAAGAGAGAGAGAGAGAGAGAGAGAGAGAGAGAGAGGTAAAAGACGAGGCATTTACCATATAATCCCTCTAACAAAGCAATACTTTATATTTTGCTTAACCATATAATCCCTAGTTTAATAATAAGCACACCCTCCTAGCATTTTACTAAGTTCACACTCCTATCATTTTACTAAGTCCACCATCTTTATCAATTTAATTTCTCTCCAACCACCATCACCTTAGGTCACCCCCTCCCCATCTTCTCTAGTCAACACTTCCGTCAACCAACTCGACGACTTTTTTTTTATTTAAGCCGACGACCTCTCCGGCGTTCAAACAACTGAGAACTTAACTTATCAGTAAGTTCTCAGTTGTCAACTAACTACTAAGAACAAAATTAACTACGGCGACCACCAACTCAGGCGACCTCTCCGGTGACCAAACAACTGAGAACTTAACTTATCAGTAAGTTCTCAGTTGCCAACTAAACTATTAAGAACACGATCAACTCCGGCGACCTCTGTGGCGACCAAACAACAGAGAACTTAACTTATCAGTAAGTTCTCAATTGTTAACTAAACTACTAAGAACACAATCAACTCCGGCGATCACCAACTCAGGAGAATAAACAACTGAGAACTTATCAGTAAGTTCTCAGTTGTCAACTAAACTACTAATAACACGATCAACTCCGACGATCGCCAACTCCGGCGACCAAACAACTGAGAACTTAACTTATCAGTAAGTTCTCAGTCGTCTCCACTAAGAACACAATCAACTTCGACGATCACCAACTATGGCGACCAAACAACTGAGAACAAGCTCTCAGTTGTCAACTAAACTACTAAGAACATGATCAACTCCGGCGATCACCAATTCCAGTGACCTCTCCGGCGATCGAACAACTGAGAACTTAACTTATCAATAAGTTCTCAGTTATCAACTAAACTACAAAGAACACGATTAATTTCGGCGACCACCAACTCCGGCGACCAAACAATTGAGAACTAACTTATCAGTAAGTTCTCACTTGTCAAAGGATATTATTTGGCAATAATCACTTACTCTATCTCCAAAAAAATGCCCCATTCAAGCTAATATCATTAACAACACATTCAAGCCAATATCATTAGCAAAATAATACTACAACTTAGAAATCAAATATAAGCAACCAAAGGTTAAAATCAAAGATATAGAATTTACCATTACTTTGTTATTGTTAATAAAAATTACTATTTTTTATTCAATTAATAAGATAACCAAACCAATATTCCGGTCAAGCCAATAAATGCAACGATATAATTGTAAAAACAATACAACAAACAAACCGGTGACAAGTAGACCAGCAGTAGCAAAATTCATCCGAAAATCCATAAAATTACAACCAAAATATTTCTATATCATAATTGCTACAACAAAAACAAAACATAACAAAAATGAAGTTAATTAACATCCATAAGCTAATAAATACATTAACGGAGAGAAGGAAAAACAATTTGACATGTTCGACGGGGAGAGAAATGCAAGCGTAGGCGACGGTGGCAATGAGGAGGAGGAAACCAGAGAGGCGTAGGGCGGAATACCAGGTGAAGGAAACCGCCACGGAAGATAACAGTCTCCGACGCCAAGGGCGACTATCCTCGCCGTCGTCATTATCGGTAAGGTCTTGCCTCAGCGACGAACGCGCTCTCAATCCAACAACGTTTGCTAGATTTATAGCTTTTTAATGCACTTTAAATTACTCTAAACTTCACCTCCATCAATCAATGAAAACACATTCAGATCGGAATTTCTCGAAATTATGTTTGAACTGAGATTCTCAGTAAGTATGAATGTTCTGTTCAAATTAACGTGATTCTCAATAGTTGGACGGAAAGAGGTTGCCGGAGTTTGGGAGGAGAGAGGTCGCCGGAGTTTGGGAGGAGAGAGACCGTCGGAGTTTGGGAGGAGTGAGATCACCGGAGTAAGAAGTGATCGGAGGCAGGTAGAGAGAGAGAAAGTAGAGAGAGGAGTTGTTTATTTCTATTTTTTATGTATGTGATTTGAGAGGGGTGGGTGTTTATTTTGGGTTAGAGGGATTATATGGTTAATTATTTGTGGCTTAAGATTAGGAGGTAAATATAATAACTTGTTGTCTTATGACGTAAATTAGATTATATAGAGGGATTAGGATGTAATTTTCTCAAAAGATAATGTTTCATGCGGTTTATTTATGCTTCTTGATCTCATTATGTTGTCGTTCTTTGATGAATGAAAAAGGTCCTTGAACGTTAAAAACAAGTCAAATGGGTTTGTAAGCATTTGTATTTAGTTAGAAGTTGACTAATGGCTTATTGAATTTTTAGTTTTTGGTAATGACATGAAATTTGGTGAAAAGCATTTGTGAATGTATCAATTGTTTTGTTGTAAATTTGATTTTTATGACATTTTTGATGAAATAATTGCCTTTTAGTTTTCTTTTTTTTTTTTTGAAAAAAATTGATCTTATATAGATAAAAATGAATGTTATACTTTTGGTATAAGATTTTATTTGATTTTATATTCAAAGTATAAAAGTCAGTTTTAATAAAATATCAGAAATTTTTTATTTATTTTCTGAAAATTTGAGAAAAAGTGAAAAAAAATTGGCTCTTATACTTTTGGTATAAAATTTTATTTTGTTTTATACCTAAAGTAAGAGAGTCAGATTTAATAAAAATTACTATTTTCTTATTTATTTTCTTAAGAACCGAGAAAAAAAGTGGAAAAATGATTTTATACTTTTTGTATAAAAGGCAAACTGGTATTATACGTAAAATATAAGAGGTGAAGAGTTTATTTGGATTATTGAAAATTTGTTGGTCTTATATAGAATATTAATTTGGTTGAAGGGCAATAGCGTCAGAAGGCCAATACATTTAAACCCCCCCCCAATATACATTGAATCCAACTTTGCATCCCCGTGTGAAATTTGTCTAATGTCATACCTCATGTATGAATAATTTTACTTTACCCCATGAATCCGAACGAATGTTAAAAAACTAACATAATTGGCGTGTATTGAGGTATATTTTGGTCATTTTCCTCTAACACAATAGGGCTTAAGAGTCAATTTACAATGAATTATCAGGCCACCGTAACCACACCACCACCACGACACCCATACTCACCACCACCATTACCCTGAATTCAAAATCAAGCACCAATAACTGCTGCCATCACCACCAATACTAAACAACACCAAATCATAATCATCTCTCCCAAATCAAAGCCCCTTCCAAAATCAAATCCCTAACTGTTTAAAAAAAACTAAAAATTAAATATCAAGAAAGTCAAGTGGGTAGATGTAGACACCCCGATCTCGCACCCTACGACGAACCTTGTTAATTGGTCTAAATCCTTAAAACTGACCTAGAACCTTGATTTGGTCACGGAGGAATGCCGTTTGCCTTTTCAATTCACAATTTGGAAAAATCAAGTCCAGATTCGTAATCGGGATGAAAAATCGAGCAAACGAACATATACCTCAAAAACGGACCTCGGGACCCCGAACCGAGGCTCGGGACCTCAAAGCAGTCCATTACCGACCAATTTGTGCTTCTAAAATATTTTATGTGTTGGGTTTTGGGGTTACATGCGCAGCAAAATATTTACATAATTCAAAAAACCCTAGCCATGAATTCGTCTAACATGATGAGATTAAAACTATGAATATAGATTTACTAACCTTGGTTGCGAGTTTGTCTTTCATACACGATTCGTAATTCACCTTTGAGTCGTAGACGAAACTTTGATCTTCTTCCTTGTGATGAATCAACAATACTAGTTCTTCAAGCTTTAGATGATAAAGCAATCACCCTCTATCGGTAATCCACACGCGAACGAACCAAGATCGAATCTTGTTGGATTTCTAGATGATCCTCGATTGTTAAAATACTTTTAAACAATCTATGGCTGATATGGAATTGAATCTAGGGTGTTTTGATCTTTGATTCGTAATCAAAATCAAGAGATTTGTGTTTCTCAAACCCTAAAATTCGTGTATGTTGGCTGAGGTAAAAGGGGTTATTTATACTTTATAAATATCCCTAACCCTTAGGGAGAAAAAACCCTAAACCTAGCCAAAATCGGAATCTGCCAGACTTGGGAACAGTCGCTCCCCTTGCTTGGGAGAGGACACTCCCCTTGTCCAGAAGTTTGGTGCGATCGCCCCCTCGCCTTTTCTAGTTTTGAGCCATTTTCAATCCGTTCTTTGTGTGTGACCCTTTAGGAATTATATTTTATGTTGGTAGTGAGTTGAAACATCAATCTCACAGGACATAAGTAGTTTCTAGAAAGCCATTATGTCCACCCAATTAAATATAACATCAAAGCTTGACTCCTTGATAGATCATTGTCACAATTCCTTTGTCACACGATGTCATATTGAACATAAGTCATGGTTCACGTCAACTTACATTGTTCAATGCTTTCTCGATTCCGAATATGTAGATAATCCAAGTGCATTTGATCTCTATCAAATCTCTTGAGTGTGGCCACATATTTCATCAACACAATTTAGCGAGGGGCTGAAGCAGACATCTCTCTTTACGAGGGACAAATCTCATCTTGACTTATCATTCTTTCCTACAAGAACCCAGTCGTGTCAACATAACCCTTATTGATATCCTATTAAAGATAGTGTTAAACTACATAAAATACAACGTTCATCATGTGGAAGACGATGATAATCTCAGGTACTAAGGATTCCAATGACACAACTATCATGAGATTTAATCATGACATATATGACCATAGACTATGTCATAAATCTCATAGATGGGTCAGTCCAGTACCTTGTTCTCTAACAAGTACCCATAAGTGTAATGTGCATCCCCATGCATATAATCATCTCTATGATTATCCATTACCAACTATATTAATTATTCACAATAACTAGGGATGTAGAATATTATAAAAAACATGTAAAACATATAATACTCAAAATAAACATTCTCTATTATAAATGGTAAAGACGATTACATAACGATATTAGTTATGAGTCAAAATAACTATACGCCTATGGCATAACACCAACAATCTCCCACTTGCACTAGGCCCAATCTCATATGTATCGTATACCCATGGACCTAACATGACCATCATGCGTTGCTTGTGCGAGGGGCTTTGTAAGCGGATCCCCTATGTTATCATCGGTTGATACTTTGCATATCTTAACGTCTCCTCTTTCTATGAATTCTCGAATGAGGTGGAAACATAAGTATGTGTTTGGATCGTTAATGTGACCTTGGTTCCTTTGCTTGCGCAATGGCACCATTGTTGTCACAATAAAGTTTCACCGGATTAGTGATACTTGGAATGACTTCTAAGTCACTAATGAACTTCTTGATCCAATCTGCCTCTTTAGATACATCGGATGCCGCTATATATTAGGCCTCAGTTGTAGAATTGGCTATGGTACTTTGCTTGGAACTCTTCCAACAAATCGCACCTCCGTTAAGCATAAACACAAACCTCGATTGCGATCTAAAATCATCTTTATCAGTTTGGAAGCTCGCATTTGTGTAACCCTTTACAACAAGATCATCTTCCATCCCCCAAAGACTAAGAACGCATCCTTAGTCCTTCTTAAGTACTTAAGGATCGTCTTAACTGCCATCCAATGATTTTCACCAGGATTAGATTGGTATCGACTCGTCATGCTTAGAGCATACGAGACATCAGGTCTAGTACAAATCATGGCATACATGATAGATCCAATTGTCGAAGCATATGGAATCTCATTCATTCTCTTTCGCTCACCAGTTGTCTTAGGACACTGAGTCTTGCTAAGAGTAATACCATGACCCATTGGCAAGTTTCCTCTCTTAGAATTTTCCATCTTGAATCTTCTAAGAAATTTGTCAATGTATGTACTTTGACTCAAACCAATCATCCTTTTAGATCTATCTCTATAGATCTTGATGCCAAGGATGTAGGCGGCTTCACCCATATCTTTTATTTAGAAACACTTCCCTAACCAAGACTTGACAGTCTGAAGTGCAGGAATGTCGTTTTCAATAAGTAAGATATCGTCGATATACAATATTAGAACTATTTTTACACTCCCACTGAACTTCATGTATACACATGGTTCATCTTCATTCTTGATGAAGCCAAACTCTTTGATCGATTCATCAAAACGAAGATTCCAACTCCTAGAAGCTTGCTTCAACCCATATATGGATCTTTGCAACTTGCATACTTTGTTAGAATTTCTTGGATCGACAAACCCTTCAAGATGTGTCATGTACACATCCTTAAGTAGCTTCCCATTTAGGAATGTTGTTTTGACATCCATTTTCCATATCTCATAGTCGTAATATGCGGCTATGTCAATTAAAATTCTAACAGACTTAAGCATTGCAACTGGCGAAAAGGTTTCATCATAGTCAATACCATGAATTTGCCTATATCCCTTTGCTATAAGCCTAGCCTTGTAAGTATGCACCTTCCCATCCATGTCGGTCTTCTTATTGAAGACCCACTTGCACCCTATAGTTTTTACACCTTCAGGTGGACCAATCAAGTTTCAAACTTGATTATCATGCATGGATTGTAATTCGAATTCCATGGCTCCTAGCCATTTATCCGAATCAGGAGTGGACATCGCCTCTTGATAGGAAGTAGGTTTGTCATTCTCAATGACTTCCACTTTCGAGCTAGGCCTCTCAATTTTAGAGGCTAGAAACCAAATAGTCAGACAGCCTTCAGACACATCATTTTAAATGAAGAAGCCGATCGACCTCTCACCTACGATTTCATTATGTAATGCAAGATCAGATCCTTGTGCATATATGTTCTTACCTTGATTAGTTTCTATCTAATTTGCGACTAGATAATTTGTAAGCTTTCAAATAAAATCAAAATACAAATTTAATTCAAGGAAGGTCCATAAACATCAATTTAAAGGCAATGATAAATAGCATAAGTTCAAATCTCGAGTCTTAGATTTCTTAGGTAAGCATTTATCTTTAGTCTAGAGTCTTTCCCCTACTCTTGTCTTTTCATCATTTTATTTCTGCACAAACACCATGTTGAGGATCCCACAGAATTTTCTTTTGCTTCCAAGAATACTGGCCTCGTTGCCTTCCTATGCCAACTCCTCATGACATCATAACAAAAGAGACAGAGACGCAATTCATTGGTCTCTAAGATCCAAATCTACGTATAATCTCATGATGAATAGATATGCCCCTTTATGAAATGAATTGAGGCTAAGCATGATCGAGCATGAAAACTGGGGCTATTCAAAGATAACAATATGGGTTCTCGACAAAGCATCGAATCAAAAGGTCAGGATTCCAATTAGTATTGAGACATTATACCAAAAACAGGGGCTACGTTCATGCTGACAATTTAGTCCCTCAGCAATGAAGATCTATTCATGGAAATGATCTTCGGATTACACTGAACTCTATACAGCTCAAGGACAAGATGCGAAACCACTCTCAAAGACAGTCTGGTCATTAACGAGGAAACATTGAATGCAGGAACAATATTTGTAACTCATAAATGATTTCAGCAGCAAGACATCAAATCATCGAGACAACTCTCGAGGACAATTGCGTCCTCATCAAAGGGAGCATCAAATGTGGTAACGACCATTGGTCAATATTGGGGATTACTTAAATCCCAACAGCAAAATATCAAGACCTCCTAGAGACAGTTAGGTCCCCAATACTCAAAACATCAAAATGTGGGGTTGCTTTGAATCAGTAGTTCGCATCAAGAAGCGTAATGCTCACTCTTGGACAATACCAGGGGCTTCATATGATTGAACATCAAGATATAGGACTACTCTCATAGACAGTTGTGTCCTTAACAAGGAATATTGGGGCTAATACTGGGACTTCCATCGCTGTCACCTGAAGCAAATCCGAGCATTCCCTACGAGAGACACCGTTGAGTAGACTTGATCAAATGGGCGTAGGGAATCGACCTTTGAGTGTTTTTCCTATGCCTTAAACCCCGCTCCACTTTAAACCTTGCCATTTTCCTCATATTGCAGTTTGGCCTAAAAAAGAAACTCACCAGAAATTCACAATTTGTTTCATGGTGCATTCTCCCTCTTTATACTTACATTCATAGTATATTCACTCATTCCTCATAAGTGAAGTTTGAAATGCAATAAATGCACAAGAGTAAAAAACAAAAATCAAAAACAAAAAAATCAAAAACAAAAAAATTGCAAAAAAACAATCATCATAAAAGATGTGTTTTGTCCATCATCGAAACATGTAGGTTTTTTACTTAAATTTCTCTATCACTCTTGTTGCATGATCTCCAAGCACTGCACATGTATGGAATCCCAAATCTTAGCACTATAAGTGTATAGCACTACTCTTGATCATTGCACATCATCGCATATGTATGACATTCTCAAACACACGAATGCCACAATATATATCTTGCATACTTGTGAAAAGCTTTCTGCAGGTACATCTCCAATAACATCCCGCTGCACCTAGCTTTTCATGATCCGACCATTGCATTCGACTGTCTCAAAATACTTTTCCTTCCAATGTTTTATCTTAGAAAGTCCGATTTTCCCAACACCATCCTTAAGATGTTTTGGCTGAGGAATTTGAATTCTCGACTCCTTCTAAAATATTTTCATTCTAAGAGTTACTACCTTTTCTAAGAGAATTCGTATTCATGACGCCCAAAAATCTCTCCTTTCTTCAAAAAAAAATATGTTAAATGCTTTTGCTTAGAGAATTTGAATTCTCGACGCACAAAATATCTCTCCTTGTTTCAAAAATCTATTACATGCTTTGGCTTAGAGAATTCGAGTTCCCGACACCCAAAAATCTCTCCCATTTTCAAAAATATTTGTTACATGTTTGGCTTAATGAATTCGAATTATCGAGTCCCAAAAAATCTCTCATTGTTACAAAAATCTATTACTTGCTTTGACTAGGGAATTCAAATTCCCGATGCCTCTGTTTCTACAAAATGATTTCAAGTTAATTGACCCGAACTACGTTGGTCTGATTCTCGAAATAGATAAGTAGAAAGCATGTCACCTCAGGCACGACCTCACCTTTTTTTAAAATCTCAATCAATCAAGCTATTTGTTTCAAACTCTCAACACATTTTTCCTTCTCGAGTCTTAAGTTGCCCGAACTATGTTTGGTCTGATTCTCGAAAGAGATACGTAAGCAATCTGTCACCTCAGGTACGACCACACCTTTTTTTTAAATCTCAATCAATCAAGATATTTGTTTCAAACTATCAACACTTTTTTTCCTTCTCGAGTATTAAGTGACTCGAACTACGTGTGGTCTGATTCCCATGCGTGATACGTAGGCATCCTGTCACCTCAGGTACGACCGCACCTTTTTTTCAAAATCTCAACCAATCAAGTTATCTATTTTAAACTATCGAACAACTTTGTCCTTCTCAAGTCTTAAGTGACTCGAACTACGTAGGGTATGATTTCCAAAAGGGATACGTAGGCAGCCTGTCTCCCAGACATAACCAAGCACTCATTAAAGTCTTATGTGCGCAATTTGAGAAATTAGATGTAGAGGCATATTATCCCCCATAGAGCAAGACCGTGAACCTAACAAAATCTTATCCAGGTACAAAGCTGGAACTGCGCAACAAATAATGTATCATCCTGTAGGAAGCTTGCTCTCTGCGATTGAAGCATTAGAATAAACAATCTTATCGCACAACTTTTATGATAAAGCACAAACGTCATTTCATCGTAAACATTGACTTGCAGCGTATCCTTAAATTTGTTTTTTGTAAGGTTACTTGCAAGTACACTATTTGCCTTGAGAAATGCTTAGGTACAGTTGTCATTATGTCATCACTTCATGCTACAATCTCTGCCATATCATGATCTTTATCATGCCATTTTTTTATTTCAAAATCATTATCATACCATTTCATTATGTTAAAGTCTCCATCATGTCATAATCATAAACATGTCACAACTGTCAATCACAAGCTCTATCATGTCACAATTATCATAAATCATAATTTCAATCATTCTCTCATGTTATTCTTCGTCATTTCGGTCAAAATGAATTAGACCCCTCTCATGTTAATCTTGGTATGTTCGATCACCCTGAATTTGACCCCTAGCATGTAACTTTTGGTCTGTTTAGTCACCACGAATTTGACCCATCTCATGTTATTTTTGGTCTGCTAGGTCACCCAAAATTTGATCCCTCTAAAAGCTTGCCACTTTGGTTACTCTGGAATATCCCATCTGGTTACCCCGAATTTGACCCCTCTCATGTTACTCTTGGTCTGTTCGGTCACCCCTAATTTAACCACTCTCATGTTATCCTTGGTTTTCTCGGACACCCTGAATTCGACCTCTCTAATGATTACCTTGATTTCTTTATTAAACTACGTGACTGGTTTGATTCTCATATGAGATACATAGGCAGCCTGTCACCCCAGGCTCGACCACCCATTTTGTCTAAAAGCTTGCTACATTGTTTCCCCAACAAAGAGAATTCAAATTCTCGAAGCTTTCCCCCTAACAGTTATGTGAACAACGTTTGGTCTGATTCTTGCACGGGATATGCAGGAAACTTGGGCACCCAAGTTCGACCATACTTATATTTGAACTATGATTGAGTAGAACTACGAAGGCTTGATTCCTGTAAGGGATACCTAGGAACCCCTACTTTGGGTCCAACATTTAACCTATCCGAGATTGTTGTTTCATAGTGATCGTCGAATCCACTTTACATTATAAAGAGAATTGCTAAGGGGCTCTGTAGACATCCTGATCTCGCACACCCAACGAACCATGTTAATTGGTCTAAACCCTTATAACTAACCTAGAACCTTGATTTGGCCACTCAGGAATGTCATTTGCCTTTTTGATGCATAGTTTGGAAATCAAATACAAATTCGTAATCGGGAAGAAAAATCGAGCAAACAAACATATACCTCGAAAAATGGACCTCGGGACCCCAGACCGAGTCTCGGGACCCCAAAGCAGTCCATAACCGACCAATTTGTGCTTCTAAAATATTTTATGCTATTCCTTACTTATTAATATATTTCAGATATTCCATCTCGACCAAAAAAATATTTCAAGCAAATTTCACATTGGGCTGCGGACAACCGGGACAACGAAGTGCGCGCACTCGAGCAATTGCAGAAGGAATAAAGGAGGAATTGCTGTTACAGCAAGGACAGTCCAAGGAAGTTCAAATCAAGCACCCTATGGGCTGGTTTAAAGGGTGGATCAAACCAAGCATCCTATGGACCGATCCAAATGGAGTGCCTCCATCCATTTAAGCCCTACTACCACTTCATTTACAAAAATAACACAAGACACACATTCACTTTCTATCCACCAATTCACTCTTACACTCCAAACACTCTCCACTCTCTATCTCTCTCTAAACTCTCGCCATCAAACCACCACAAACACTACTTCAAACACTACTTAACACAAACAAAACACACAAGTTCAAGCACTCAAACCTTCAAACACTCTCAAACAACAAACAATCAAAAAAGTCTTTTCTTGGAAGCAAAGAAGCACAATCCTCATTGACTAGGTCCAAAAGGAACAACAATCCATAAAATCTAGACATGGACATCTTGGGCATTACAATTAATATGAGATTTGTTTCCCAAATTTTGTACTTAATTGTATATTAAATCCTCCATGTAAATAATCCCCTTCCCATACTTACTATACTCCCCCATATACTTGTAAATACATATCAAAATCATTTTCAAAAAACCAATTGTGAGTCCCCTCTAACCGTCTCCCACTTGTGAAATCAAGTAACTTATCTTGATTAGGATGACTCCCTCAAAACTATCACTTTTTCAAAAGACATATTAACAAGGCATAAAATCAAATTAGGAGGCATGCATTCTAGAGACCGAAAGGGCGAGGGGGTGCTTAATACCTTCCCCTCTTGTAACTTAGCCCAACCCCCCTTTTCTCTAAAAGATTTTGTTTTCGTTTTCCTTTGCAAAATAAATGAGGTGGCACCCTTGTTTGTTTCAAAACTCCAAGGGTACCATTATAAGAAACCGAGTGCATTCGACGCACACTTAGCAAGAGAAACTCGATGTTTTAGACGACGACCGAAAATTTCGAGAGCAGGATCTCACTATAGACTTCAAATTAATATCCAAAAGCTATGTGCAGATTACAAGTATTGTAGGATTTGTTTTTTCGATTGGGCAAGCATATTAAGGAGAGGACAGATTAAGGAAGGAAGAATCATTTCTTAGTCGACTTTTATGGAGCTACTCACTAGATAATCGACGACTGTCATCAGATTTCGAGATCAGATTTGAATCTTATGATAGGTAGTTTAGAGAGAGAAAAAGATAGAGAGAGATAGAGAGAGAGAGTGGAGTAGGAGGAGAAAGTGGAAATAAAGGGTGGGGAGCTACGGTAGTGGGAGGGGTAAAATTAAAAAGTGAAATTAAAAGTGAAAATGAGAATGACCTAAATACCCCACATTTGCCACACACATGCCAAATTCTATTAGTTTTTTAATACCCATTAAGATTCAGGGGGTAAAGTGGGATTATTCAAACATGAGATATGGCATTGAGATGAATTTCGCGGGGGCACAAATGGAATTCAGGATATACTTTGGGGGTAAACGTATTTTGCCCCTCACTTATAGTATTATGTTATTTTGACAAGAACCACTTTCCTTTCAATTTTCTAATGACCAGAAATACTAATTATTTGAATATATACTATCGATGCCATTTTTGTGCTGAAATCCTTTATTTTTAGTTTTACCTTACTTTTCCCACAAGATTCACCTTCCATTTCATTCCAGTTTTGCTTGTATAATCTTCATTTATCATATCAAAATTTAGACGCACACTGTTGGACTATAAGTCTTTAGTCCCATAGAGATTCATTCAAATATGGGATAAGTTTAGTTGTTGAATAAGAAGATAAGATATAGTCCATATGGGACTGTAACTCTGTGATCTGATCTAACTATAAATTTAGGCTTTTATATAATAAAATATAGACGGTAACATACCATATAAATCTTAGTCAAATTAATATCTCTAGGCTACCACCGAGAGCCTTGGAAGATGAGAGTGGAATCATAGCTAGATGCCCGACTTTGTTGTATCGGCTTGACGAGAGAAGTGTGGTGATTGCAGGCACGTTCGTGGGTTTGTAAAACAAGCGAAAGCATTCCGCAAGCATGGTTCTGACTAATCCCTAATGAGGTATTTTCGATATACTCACTATTGTAATTAGTTTTTCATTGGTATCAAGTCAATATGTTTGTTTACCAATGAATGAGTTGAATTGCATGATTTTCTTTTTTTGGTTTGTGTTTAAAAATTGAATTATATAGGTTTGATGATTTGAAGACCAATATTTGATCCGTTTTATACGATTTATAAATGCCTATGTAGCTATTGATATGTAACACAACATATTCAAAAATCATTAAATTTGGTTAAGTAGAACTAGAATTATTGCAAATTAAAATTTAGAAAATTGTGATTTTTACGAAAGTTTGAGATCATTTTTGACATTCATAGGATTAGATTTTATGAAATATATCAACATAAAATTTGTTCTATTCTGTGAGATATATCCATAGTCTATTTATTTGCTTGATTTGGATTTAAAACGAGTGAGATATCGCATATCAAAGTATGGCTCACAAAACACGTTTGCTGAAAATTTAGATTTGATGTGATTGAGCATGAAGCAATTTTGATCGGTTTGACCAGATCTTAACTGATATTGACTGCCAACTCCTGCCTCAGTTGGTTGACACCTCCGACGAGTGAACCTTGTTTTGGCCATTCTAAGTTCAATGGTGGCTTCATATAAATTTAATTTTGAGCAGAAATATGTATTATGCAAATATTTTAATGTTTTTATGTACGTAGTAAATTTATTAAAAATAAAATATAACTACAAAAATTCTGAATTTGTAAAGAAATCTTTTTGATATTGTGTAAAACTATACAAATTTTTTTATGATTTTTTGATGATCAAAAATATATTTTCTTTATTTATTTTTTAGTGTGTTTTAAAGCGTATTTGAAAAATATTTAACGAAATGAAAATCAGGACGAAAGTCATAAAATATATTGGCATGTGAGCAAGAGGAGTCCAATTACTGCTTAGTCACTCAGGCATTTTCATTTGTAAAAATAAAGCACACAAACACAAGTGACATTTACAAAGTTGAAAAATACTGTACAATAATTGAGGCCATATGGTTGTACTGTACTATTCTATTGTATTGTAATAAAGAAAAGATAGAGGAGAGGACTAAGAATCATGTGAAAATTGGGTGGTTTTGTACTTGTACCATGCCTGCCTCTGCAATTGCAATTGATGATGTTGATGGTGCATGCATCTAATCTAATCCATGTCCCTACCCTTTTCACTTATTCATAAAACCCCCTCATATAACTATACAAGTCAAACTTAACGACTCTTACGTATCACACTAATTTTATTTTCATTTATAAAAAGATCGTGTGTGTGTGTGTGTGTTAATGTTCCAAAACTTATCTACGCAACCGTAACCGAGAACTTATATACATATAATTAAAATCACAAATTTAGAACTTTTAAACCTAAACCATGAAACCCTATACCATAAGTCAAACTTATTTAGTGATGCTATTAATTAGGACATTCTATCAAGAATTAACTAACAAAATTAAAATTTTAGCATCGGACGAAGAAAATCACACCATATCATCATGGGAAAAAATTGAAGAGTTAAAGACCAATTTTCTTAAGATCTTCATTTTAATCAGTATTATATATCACCGCTACATGTATTGTAATCTCCTAAAATATATTATTTGAAGTTACTCATGAAATTTAATTTGAAATTGCAAAATGCAATTCAATATCTGATACAAGATGAACTAAATTGATAAAAGAAGAGCATAGTATATTGAAGCAAGAATTATCACCACTAACGAAAAGTTGAAGTTGGGGAAGAAGAGAAGAGGTCCTTTTATGTCATTTTCTTGCTCGTACGAACCCTATGGCTATGGCTGCCCACTATCCCATGTCCTTGTCTCTTTCCATTGAACCCCACAATTAAAACTAATCCTCCGTACACACCACTGTTAAATTTACTCCCCGCCCAGAAAAGATATAAAATAAGATTTACACGAATATTAAAAAATATATACTCCCTCCGTCCCATTTCAATAGAGACCAACTTTTTGGGTGTGAGAATTAAGGAAAAGTGATGTAAGAAAGAGAAAAAGTTAAATGTTGTGAGTATGAAAAATTAAATAGGAGAGAGAATGAGTGGGAGGAATAGTTAGGAGAGAGAATGTTGTGAGTGAAAAAGTAAAATAGGAGAGAGAATGAGTGGGGTAAATAGTGAAGATTCCTTTCCATTTTGGAAAGTATCAATTAAAGTGGGACGGACCAAAAAGGAAATAAGTATCAATTGAAGTGGGGCGGAGGGAGTACTTCTTTCGCCCCACTACAAATCACACATTTTCCTCGTTGGACCTCGTTGGACGTCCCACTACAAATCACACACTTTTTAAAATGACAAATAATCTTTAACATTCCACCCACTAATTCTCTCTCCTACTTTCTCACAACACCAATCAAATCACTATTTTTTACCTCACTTTCTCTTTCCAACCTCACTTTTCATACTCACAACATTTATATCATTATTTTTTTCCTTAATTCACGCGTAAACAGTAAGTGTATCATTTGTAGCGGGACTGAAGGAGTATATAGTAAAATAAGTGTTGTTAGTATTAAAAGTAATATAAAAGAGAGAATGTGAGGTATTAAATAGTCAATGGATATATGTAAATAGTCAATGGATATGTACTGTGTGTATAGAAAGTGAGTCTAATAAATAAAAAATATTAAAAAATTTTCATTTTGAAAATATGTCTTTTTAAATAGAACAATCAAAATGATAATAATAAAGTCACAAGAGAATGTTACAATTTTTGGTTTACAAAATAATGTGTCATTATTTTATTAATTTTTTTAATTAAAGAGTGACGGATCGACAATCAATCGATAAAATTATTAAAATAACTCAATACTCCCTCCGTCCCACCAAGAGTGTCACCTTTTTAGGGGTGACACGCAAATTAAGGAAAAAAGGGGGAAGAAAAAATATTGTGAGTGTAATTTGAAAATAGGAGAGAGAATTAGTGGAGAAAATAGTGAATTTAAAAAGTGTTGTGAGTGTAGAGGAGAGAGAATTAGTGGAGGGAATAGTGGATGAGATAATAGAATATTAATAAAACATTTTCTTTTTAGAAAAGATGATGCTTCAAACGAAACGTCATTTTAAATAAAAAAAATGACACTTAAAGTGGGACCGAAGGAGTATGAATTTTATTAAAATTATTAAAATAAGTCAATAATGTGTCATTACTGACTTACAATGAAATTTAATGGATTTTGGAGGATAAGCGGGAGGGAGGGAGTGTCAACCTTGGAAATACAGATAGTGACAACTAGAGGATACGAAGCGTCCGAGGTTGTTTGAAATAAACCCCAATATTTGCTTAATTTACATTTGTTGCCATCTGAAAGAAAAACAAAGGAAAGAGTGTTTGTTGAGGAGGACAAAAGAAAAGAAAAGAAAAGGAAATAGAGAGAGACTTTATCCCCTTCCCTTCCCACCTCGCCAGGTTCTGGATCTGGGTGCCTTCGTAGCTCTGTGCTTCCCTCTTTATTTGAGATCTGAAAGTGGACTTGTTGGGTTCCTTTGTCTCAAGAGAAGATTTGATGTCTTCTTGGAATTGACAAAAATCCAATCTTTGTTTGGTTATGGTGATCAACTCTAGAGTATCTTATCTTAAAAGGTTCGTTAAATTCATCCCCATTTCTGTATGATTTATTTACTTATTTATTGCTATTTCCCTCAAAAAAGATACAATTATGTTCTAGTATAACTTTTACAACCATATTCAGAAAGGAAAAATAATTATGAACAACTTTTCATTGTATAGGAATTTTGGACAAGTTTAGAAATGGAAGAGGTTGGTACTCAGCTAGTTTCCCCCCTATTTAATCATAAAACACTTGCTGGCCGTTTCTGTGATTCCCATCCTATGGCAAAGAAACGGACTCTCCCTTTTCAACACCACCAACATAAGCCTCCCCTTGGATTTCAATATGGTAGAGATAACTGGAATCCCAAGCAGTGGGAATGGGACAGCTCGAGATTTGTAGCAAAACCCTTAGAATCGGATGTACTCCGCCTAGGTAACCCGACCGTCTCTGCCAATACTAATGTTTCCCGGAGTAATTCTGTCGGTGATGTGGAAATGGTGGATGAAAGCCTCCTTTTGAAGCTAGGTGGAGCTGCTGGGGCTGCTGTTAATTCTGTTGAGGAGCCAGTCACAAGGCCTAGTAAGAAAGTCCGATCTGGATCTCCTGGGGGAGGTGGTGCTGGAGGGGGAGGTGGGGGGAACTTCCCCATGTGCCAGGTTGATAACTGCAAGGAAGATCTTTCAACTGCAAAGGACTATCACCGACGACACAAAGTTTGTGAGGTTCACAGTAAAGCCACTAAGGCCTTAGTTGGTAAGCAGATGCAAAGGTTTTGTCAACAGTGCAGCAGGTTAGCTAGTTTTCACCTGTTTAGTTAACATTTTATGTTTCAGTTTCAACTGAATTACTTGGTAAACACGTGTTGATTTGTTTCTAGGTTTCATCCTTTGTCGGAGTTTGATGAGGGGAAGCGAAGCTGCAGACGTCGACTTGCTGGTCATAACAAACGAAGGAGGAAAACACAACCGGAGGATGTTACATCACAGTTGTTACTCCCCAGAAACAGTGAGAAAACTGGCAATGGAGGAGATATGGATATTGTCAATTTGCTAAAGGTGTTGGCTCGCAATCAAGGTAACACAGTTAGGATATTTCTACCTTTTATTGCTTTCTATTTTTGAGCAAATAGAATATTTATTGCTTGCTTTGGTAAATACCAGGGAACACTGAGGATAGGAGCGCCACTTGTTCATCTCTACCTAATAAGGAACAGCTCATTCAAATCCTTAACAAAATAAATTCCTTGCCATTGCCGGTTGACCTTGCTGCAAAGTTACCTATTTCCGGAAATTTGAATAGAGCTATTTCGGACAAAGTTGTCTCTGAAAATCAAAATAGGTTGAATGGAACTGGAAACCCTGGCTCAGCAACGATGGACTTGCTTGGTGCTCTTTCTGCAAAACCGGCAAAGCCTGCTCCCGAAGCCCTTACAACTGTATCTCAAAGAAGCAGCCATGGAAGTGATACTGATAGAACTAACTCAGTTTGTCTAGATCAAGCTACTTTTCTCAATCTGCGCAACGTTCCGGTTGTCGAGTTTCCTTCAGTTGGAGGAGGCGAAAGAAGTAGTAGCAGCTTCCAGTCTCCAGTTGAAGATTCAGATTGCCATGTCATAGAAGCTCCTGGAAATGTACCTCTGCAACTTTTTAGTTCCTCGCCTGAAAATGATAGCCCGCCAAAACTGGCATCTAGGAAATATTTCTCATCTGATAGCAGTAATCCGTTGGAAGAGAGGTCGCCCTCATCGTCACCACCTGTAGTGCAAACGCTGTTCCCGACACATGCATCAAGAGAAATGTTGAAGCCGGAGAGTATGTCAAGTGGAGAGATTACTGCAAATGGTAAAGGTAGTAGGATTCGTGGTTGCATGCCGTCTCTTGAGCTTTTTGGAGGGTCTCATCCTGTAGTTGATAATGGTTCAATTCAAAGTTCTCCTTATCGAGCTGGATACACATCCTCATCTTCCGATCAGTCGCCGTCTAGTTTGAACTCTGATCCTCAGGTAGTTCACCTTCTAGAGCTGTTACCTACTTTATAATGATTTAGTGAATGAGTTCTTCCTACCTTTCTGGGGTCAGAAGGGTCTCTACCATGAGCAGTCTTACCCCAGCAAGCAGAGAGACTATTTCTGTTTCTTTCTCTACTCCTGAATCCAAAATTATTTTTCTTGTCATTGTCACAAGTATTATCCTACTCCGTCTATATTTATATTGTGAATTAATGTATGGTCTCTTCACAGGATCGAACTGGGCGTATCATCTTTAAGCTCTTTGACAAGGATCCCAGTCATTTACCTGGGACACTGCGAACACAGGTGAGGAGTATGTTTATTACCTCGATTTGTTAAACTTTTCTGAATGATATAAAGGCTGAATGATGTGGTTGCATTTGAATCTCTTGCTCAGATCTACAACTGGCTTGCTCATAGTCCATTGGAGATGGAGGGGTATATAAGGCCTGGTTGTGTGGTTCTATCGATTTATATGTCCATGTCATCTTCTGCTTGGGAGCAAGTAAGTGTTTTGACAAACAGTAAGTTAGCTTTACTATGCATCTTTTATAACGGCTGACCACTTTCAGGGTTTGTGTATTTTCTGCAGTTTGAAGCAAAATTTCGACTTCATGTTAATTCTCTAGTTCACGATCCCAATACTGATTTTTGGAGAAATGGAAGGTTTTTGGTTCATACTGATAAGCACTTGGCTTCTCATAAAGATGGTGAGTCTCGGTTTACCTGATTGTATTCTCTGAAGAACTTTACTTAGATCTATCATTTTTAATGTGGAAGTTTGGTTATAGCGGTATCTTATGGTCTTTGTTGTGTGTTATGTATTGTCAGGAAGGGTTCATTTATGCAAATCTTTGAGAGCATGGAATTCCCCAGAATTGATGTCTGTTTTCCCCTTGGCTGTTGTGGGTGGGAAAGAGACTTCTTTTCTTTTGAAGGGAAGGAATTTGAGGACTTCCGGCACCAAGTATGTCGTTGTGTATCTTTTATCTCTTTCTCTCCAATCTTTTTCTTTTTCTTTGTCTATATTCATATTATATGTCTGTGGATGCCGGCCATGACTAATTTGCATGCTCTTTGCAGCTTAAATTTTGAGGCACTATATGCGATTAGTCCCTTTTTATTGCTTGTAAAGTTGGGAAACAAGATAAATCATTAAACTCTAGAAGTCAAAGAAGTCGTTTTTAGTATTTTATATGCTTACCAAAAAAAAAAAAGAAAAAAGAAAGAGGACATCTCTCTTTCAAGGAGGCAACAGGGATTCAACTTCTCGTGGGGGTAGGGTACTATGAGAAGAAGTTTGTCAGGATTACCATTAGGCCTAAAATTGATTCTCCGTGGATCAATGCCCGAGCAGTTATGGGGATGGAAAATATTCTTACCTTTTTCGGTGTACTTTATTACTTGATGGTCTTCTTGTAATCTTTTTTCTATTTTAGTGTATTTGTTGCCTTATTTGAAAATGTTAAAATTCATAATTGTCTTATTATGTTTTTTCACTTTCCTTATGTATATACGTCCCCATGTATGTCCGGCCTTTTCCCTAGACCCCACACATAGTGGAAGCTCTTTTAGCACCAGGTTTCTTATTTTTTTTTTCCGCCTTTTTATTCGTCAATCAAAGGAGTGGTAGGAGGGAAACTGGTAAAAGATAAAGGTTTTTTAACAGAGATGTTCACATACACTGCTTTTATTTGTCAAGATTCTAATTATGATAATCTTGCAGGATCCACTGTACACATTCTGGTGGGAATACATTAAAAGAAGTTATGGTATCAGCCTCTCGAGAAGAAGAATACGATGAAATAAACTTGGACAGCTTCACAGTTCATCATCCCAGTGTACTAGGGCGCTGTTTCATTGAGGTATCGCTCTAGTACTATTTTTCACTTTCAGCTGCCTTTTTTTTATTCAAATCCATGACATCTAGTTATCCCATGAGCAGGTTGAAAATGGTTTCAGAGGCACCAGCTTTCCTGTTATTATAGCCAACAATACTCTCTGCAAAGAATTGAGGCTTCTTGAGGCTGAATTTGATGAAAGCGTGAGGGTGCTAACAGACAATCACGCCAATGAAATTAGACGGCCTACTTCAAGGGAGGAAATGTTGCACTTCTTAAACGAGCTAGGATGGCTATTCCAGAGGAAGGGGGTTGGTTCCATGGTTGGGGCTCCTAATTATGGGCTTAGCCGGTTCAAATTCTTATTTGTATTTGCAGCTGAACATGATTTTTGTGATTTGGTCAAAACCCTCCTAGACATTCTTTCAGATAGAAACTTTAGTACCGATGAACTATCAAGGGAGTCCTTGGTGATGCTATCTGAGATTAACCTGTTGAACAGGGCAGTCAAAAGGAGGTGCAAGACCATGGTTGATCTGCTTGTACATTATTCCATAGCCGGCATCAATAATTCCTCAAGCAAATATATTTTCCCCCCAAACGTTGATGGACCTGGCGGCATCACACCTCTGCACTTGGCTGCTTCCACATCAGGTTCAGATGATCTGGTTGACTCTTTGACAAATGACCCACAAGAGGTATTTGTTATGTTTTCAGTTCCACTTCAGAACGCTAGTTTGCATATCAGAGGATTTTGAGTTTTGTTTTGATTATGATACTTATGAATTGTAGATCGGATTGCAATGCTGGAATTCCCTTCGTGATGCAAATGGGAATTCTCCTTATGCATACGCGGAGATGAGGAATAATCACTCTTACAACATGCTTGTGGCACGGAAGCTTGCTGACCGAATAGCTGGTCAAATTTCTCTGTCGATATCAAATGAGATAGAGCTGCAAACATCGACAGTGGTTCCAACCCAGCAGGGTTCTCGTTATCAAAGGCAAAAATCTTGCTCAAGGTGTGCGGTTGTGGTGGCAAGGTACCACGGGAGGGTTCCTGGCTCACAAGGACTGCTTCATCGTCCATATATTCATTCGATGCTTGCTATTGCTGCTGTTTGTGTCTGCGTATGCCTGTTCTTGCGAGGAGCTCCTGACATTGGCTCTGTGGCTCCCTTCAAGTGGGAGAACCTACACTATGGCTCAGTTTAGTTGAATAAAATCTAAACTCATTTGTTTGGACTAATTGCAAAAGTAAGTTAACTTGAAAAAACCTGTCTCATTAAGAGCAGTAGAGGTTTCTGAGTGCGGTGGCACTAGTAAAGATCAATATTCCTCCTCAAAGGAATTAACTGAGAATGGATGCAAGCCGTAACCCTTGTGACAAGTAAGTTTGATCTACATGTTTGCTTTTACATAACTCGAGAGTCAATATTTAGCAGTTGTGCCTTCTTTACGGTCCTGCATGAGGAGACTGGAGTTCTTAATCAGGATATTGTGGGAGCTGGTATTATCGAGACTGTGTCAAGTATAGCACACTGGAGTCTGGATGTGCTGACAAGAAACTGAAGGAGCGGTTTGGAAATCCAATAAGCGTCTTCAGGACCTGATTGGATAAGAAGCCAAGAAACGTAAGCGTAAAAATTTACTGTTTTATTGAGTCATTTTAATGCAGTAGTTGGTTGTTGGTGCTTATTGTCTTTATCATTTGACTAGATCTTTGTGAAAGTTAAGAGTCAAAATCATGCCTTATTAAATAAGGCTGGTTTTGGTTTAGTGTAAAGAATGTTTAGGATTGTCAGTACTTTTATAGCTGAATAGCAAATATTTTGTTTCTTATATACCTATAAAATTCTTTTTTTCTTTTTCCAGTAGGGTGTTATCTATTAATAAGAGGGACCATCCTTGAAGTGTAGTATGTTGGTTTGTTTTTGTATACTCTGTTAGAGATTGATAATGAAGAAGTGGAGAAAACATTTTACATGGCATTGTTGGGATGGGATCCCATTTAAGTATGCTCTTTTATTTTATTTATTTTTAATGTGAACATGTACTTGAGAAGACCATTTGTTTTAGATGTTAACAAGTGTTGGGTACCTTGTCATTTTCTTTGAATTGGTGTTTTTGTTGGAAAAGCTGAGATTTAGAGGAATTGGTCCACTTTTGACACTTGGGAGATTTGGTGTACCATTTTTCATCGCTTTCTTACACTTATATATGATGATAACTGAGAAAGCATTTGCCGGCCTACTTTAGAGGAACCATTTCCAGATACCAATTAATTTCAGACGGATTATATATAGGCTTACAAAGATGTACTATTTACTCCCTAGAATCAAGCACTTACATAACTGTGAATAACGAGTAGATTAAATAATCATATCCTGCTATCTCCTTGCACTTTTTCCAATAGAAGAACCATAGTTTACTTTAGTTTATGGTGTTCTGAGCTCGTGATATTCAGGAGGAGTACATATTGAAATGCTTCAGTAGTCATATTCCATTCTTCTTCCATTATTTGTATTGGTATTAGCATTTCTATCAACAGTGACACCCCTTTCCCCTTTTGCAATGTTTTCAATAAGAGCTTGTCCAACACCATCTCCTATCCCCTCAATCAGCCCACCAATGAATTCTATAACAGCTTGCGAGGCAAGACGGGCAGCAGGCCCCAGCATGCTGCTGCTATTGTGTGGCTTATTATTCTCTGAGTTCTTTATCCCATTTGCTTGAAGCCCATTAATTAAATTTTTAGCACAAACTGCATGCAAATGATACTCACAAACTGTGCAGCTATAAACAAGTCCTGCCCTCTTCCCTCTGCACTCACTGCAGTTTAAATGACCTTCGCTTGAGGAAGAAGACGAAGTGGTGAATGCTGGAGCTAACAGCTTCAGAACATGGGAATGGATTGGAAAACTCATCTGGTTAGAAAGCATAGCACAACAAGGGTGTATCTGGAAATTACAAGTGTTGCATCTAAATGTGAACCCTTTAGTGGACTTGCTACATATATTGCACTTTGGCCAATAAATCCCACCTTTAAATATCGTAACAGAGAGCATATTAGTATGTAGTGTGAGAATGAATTACACGAAAACAGAGTTTAAAAAAGAGAAAAAAAGTAGTACCTGTTTTTGGTTTGGCGTGAAAGACAAGTTGGTGTTGGGGATGGAGGGGATGGTTCTTGAGGAGGGGAGGAGATAAGGCACAGAAGTCATGTAACTGAAAGTCACATTGTTGACAGGAGAAGCTCTTGCCAGCACCGTATTCCTTGCAGCCAGAGCAAGTGAAGGGACTGGGCTGGATAAGGTGGGACAAGGGGTGAGAGTGAGTGAAATGAAGGATCCCTGCTTCTCCTTGGTTGGGAGAGGTAGGGAAAAGGGAGTATTTGGGTGGAGGAGAGAGTGGGGGATGCTGCTGCATTGAGAGAGATGAAAATGTATGTGATTTTTTGAATGAATACATGTTGGGAATGGGAGCTTGAGATGTTTTGGTGGTGTAGTTGGAGATGGGAGATGAAGAATAATATTTATGGTAGCAAGAAAGGTGGTGGTTGATGTTGTTGAGTACTACTACTGTTTTCTTTGAGAAAATGAGAAGGAAGGTTAATTAAGAAAGAATCGATTAAGAAAGAAAAAGAAGAAAGTTAGTTTAGGAGGGATCTGATTCGATATGATGGGTGGGAAAGTGGGAAGCAAAGAAATTGTTGGAGGGAAAAGGTGGAGCCATGAAACAAGAAAACAGAGACTAATTAGGCAGGAGGAGGAGAAGAAGAAGAAGAAGAATATTCCAAATACAGTAGTATAGATTAAGATGGAGATGACTTTTAAGCCTTACTTTTTGTAATGGAAGCAATAATTCATGAAATTGTTACTCTCTTGATCTGTCCTAAACTAAATTTGTTAATTTTACTGCATTGAGCGTTATAAACAAAACTAAGGGCTCTGGGCATAAATGGTGCTCTTGTGTGGATGATTCCCTCAGCATGACTTTGCATCCAAGTTATGTCCTAAAATAAATTATACTCCTTCCCGTTCCATTTGAAATTGCCCAAAATTAAGAAAAATTGCACTCCTTCCGTTCCATTTGAAATTGCCAAATTTGTCATTTTAGATTGCTCACTTAAATTGCAAAATCTCAAAATAATGGCAAGGTTCTTATGTTTTTAAATAATGAGACTTACTTGTCATAATTACGACAACTATCCACGTACTATTTTTTACCACACTTTCTCTCTCCTATTCCATTATTTACACTCACAACAACTTAATACTCCCTCACGTGTAAAATATACTGTATGTCGTTTTGAAGCTTTTCACAAATATTATTATAACTTTACGAAGAAAATACAAATATTTTCTCATTAATTGTGTCTTTATTTCACATTGAGTTCACTAAAAGAGTTTACTTATGACATGGAACAAATTTCAATGATAGATTAATTCTGAGTTCTTAATTCCCGAAGGAAATATATTGTTAAATTGTTTTTTATATCAGTGTTGTATTTTCATGGCTCGATCTCGAGATATCTGAATAAGTTAGAACACCCCTTTACCAGGTGATCTAGGTGCTTATTAGTGTAAAAAAATAATTGTTACGATTATAACAATTGGATGTCATAATTTAAAAAGTATAAAAAATTCATTTGAAAGTTTTGTGACTTTCAAGCGGGAAACAGAAATAAATTTTATTTTAGATTAAAATGATATGGAGGAAGTATTTGATTTTAGTGTTGGGATAGAGAACCAACCTTGACGTTTTTCGGAAGCAGTATGAGGCGGGCGCCCCACCTGGATGAGACGGGCGCCTCGCGTACCGTTGTTTTGACGTTGGCAACGTTTGTTTGGGGCGGGCGCAAGGCCATGTTCGAGGCGGGTGCCTCAAGCTCCGAAAGGAAGGCGTGATTTTGAATCAGTTCAGGCGGCCGCATGACCAACCTTGAGGCGGGCGCCTCAAGGCCAGCCGAGGGAGAACTTGTTTCACGGGCTTTGCGTTTACTGGGCTTAGCTAGGGTTGGTTGATATTCTTTCTTGGGCATATATAAAGAATAGTTCCGCCTCTTTTCTCATTGTAACACATATTTACAAAATAGTGCAAGATCCTGGCTTGGTAGTGCCCCCAGACGTAGCCAATCAAATTGGTGAACTGGGTTAACAATTTCTTGTGTTTCTTTCTGTACTTTTGATTTCTTGTGCTTGGTTTGTGTGCGATTATTATTCTTGTGGTTTGCTTGGGTGTGGAGGGTCATATTCACAACAACTGGTATCAGAGCTTTTGGTTTCAAGATCAAGGGAGTTGTTCCAAGCAATCAAGAATGGGCAAGGACAAACAGGCGGTTGAGAAATTCGATGGGTCTGACTACGGATATTGGAGGATGCAAATTGAGGATCTCTTGTACAACAAGGACCTCTATAAGCCTCTGAAGGGTGTCAAACCGGAAGATGAAGATCAGGAAGAATGGAAACTCATGGATCGAAAAGCCCTAGGGGTGGTTAGATCTACTTTGTCAAAGTGGATTGTGAAGACTACCAAGAAGGCGACAACCACCAAGGAGCTATTGGATTATCTTACTGAGAGATTTGAAACTCCATCTGCTGCAAATAAGGTTGATTTGATACGCAAGATGGGTAGTCTCAAGATGCAAGAGGGAGGATCCTTGGCTAAGCACATCGATGAGTTTATGGATGTTATAGACTCATTGACAGCGGTGGAGATCAAGTTCGATGATGAGGTTCATGCGTGTTTGTTGCTAGCTTCTTTACCGGCAAGTTGGAGCGGAACGGTGACAGCAATCAACGCTTCAGCAGGTAAGAAGAAATTGAAGTATGATGATGTTAAAGACTTTATCTTGGCTGAGGAAAATCGCATGAAGAAGTTGGGGACATCGAGTGCTTCGGGATCGGCTTTAGCTACTACTAGCAAGGGGAAGCCGGGTACTAGCAAACAAGGGAGAACCGAATCTAGGGAGAACGTGGTGAGTGGTAAGGGCAAGACCGGGGAGACCAAAGACAAACCTAAGGTTGCGAAGGGATCTGTTCAGTGCTATTATTGTAAGGAGTTGGGACACTTCAAGAGGGATTGTCCAAATCGTAAGGGCAATCAGGTGAATGTGACAGTCGAAGGTGATGATGTACTGGTTCTGAGTGTTAGTAGCGCACTAGAATCATGGGTGCTGGATTCGGGGGCATCATTCCACTCTTGCGGGCACAAGGAAGAGATGGAGAACTACACTTCCGGTGATTTCGGGAAGGTCTATCTGGCGGATGGAGAGCCTTTGGAAATCAAGGGGAAGGGGGATGTCAGAATAGGAGCATCAGACGGGAAGGTCTTACATCTGAACGGGGTCAGGCACATTCCGGGTTTGAAAAAGAACCTACTTTCAGTTGGGCAGTTGGACGAAGAAGGTTACAAGGTGACATTCGGCTAGAACCGGGTTATTACCAAGGAGGATTGTGAGATCGCTCGGGGTAATAAGGAGGGGACTTTGTATTTGGCGAATAACACCAAGGATAGTATCGCGGTGACAGCAGCCAAGGGTGATAAGGATTTGTGGCATTGTCGATTGGGTCACATGAGTGAGACGGGGATGAAGGTGCTTTGTTCAAAGGGACTACTACCGGGCTTGAAGACAGTCAACGTGGGGATCTGTGAGGATTGTATGTTTGGCAAACAAGGGAGAAATAATTTCACGAGGACAGGTAGGGGTTTGAGGGAAGCAAAGTTGGAATTGGTTCACACGGACTTGTGGGGGCCATCTCCGGTTACGTCTCTGGGTGGTGCGTCATATTACATGACTTTCATTGATGATTCTACAAGGAAGGTCTGGGTTTATTTCTTGAAGGGGAAAGATGAGGCTTTCGAGGTGTTCAAGAAGTGGAGGGCCTTGGTGGAGAATCAGACAGGACTTAAGCTTAAGTGCTTGAGGTCAGACAATGGTGGGGAGTATGAGCTTGGTGAGTTTAGGGAATATTGTGCTGCGAATGGCATTCGTATGGAGAAGACTCCAAAGCGGACACCACAACTCAACGGGATAGCAGAGAGGATGAACAGAACATTGAATGAGCGGGCTAGAAGTATGAGATTGAAGTGTGGACTTCCGAAGACGTTCTGGGCATATGCAGTTGACACGGCAGCTTTCTTGATCAATAGGGGACCATCGGTACCATTGGGGAATGGAATTCCAGAGGAAGCTTGGAGTGGCAAGCAGGTAAATCTGTCCTTTCTTCGCATATTTGGCTGCGTTTCTTATGTTCATGTTGATTCTGCTGAGAGAACTAAATTAGATGCAAAATCTGTTAAGTGTACATTTATTGGGTATGGCGGGAATGACTTCGGGTATAAGTTTTGGGATGACCAAAATCATAGGGTTATTCGTAGTCGAGATGTGGTATTCAATGAACATGTTTTGTACAAGGATAGAAAGGGGGCATCTGATGACACTAGTTCGGAACCGAAAATTGTAGAGGTGGATATTCCTAACTCGGGTGGGAGCAGAACGGTTCATGATGACCATGGTCAGGAGGTCACTGAAGATGAGCCACGTACTCCGGAACCGGATATTCCGCTGCGTAGATCCAGCAGATTGCGTGGATCACCTGACAGGTATACTCCTTCGAATTATTATTTGTTGACGAGATAATGGGGAACCGAAATGTTATGCGGAGGTCGTTCGTAGTGCACTTTGTAACAAGTGGAAAGGCTGCGATGGATGATGAGATGGACTCATTGAAGGCCAACACAACTTGGGAGTTGACTGAACTACCTAAGGGGAAGAAGGCACTGCATAACAAGTGGGTTTACAGGATCAAGGAGGAAGCAGACGGTAGCAAGCGTTACAAGGCAAGACTGGTTGTAAAAGGGTTTCAATAGAAGTACGGTATTGACTACACCGAGGTATTCACTCCGGTTGTGAAGATGACCACTATCAGAATGGTTCTGGGGATAGTAGTGGCGGACAACTTGCTGCTTGAACAGATGGATGTGAAAACGGCCTTTCTTCGGGGACTTGGAGGAAGAGATTTACATGGTACGACGAGGGTTACTTGTCTAAGGGTAGCGGGGAGCTAGTTTGCGAGATTGACTAAGAGCTTGTATGCCCTTAAACAAGCTCCTAGGCAGTGGTACAGAAAGTTTGATGGATTCATGCATGACATTGATTTTATCAGAAGTGAGGCGAATCATTGTTGCTACTTCAAGAACACGGACAATGGGTACATTATCTTGCTGTTATATGTGGACGACATGCTAATAGCGGGCTCTAGCAGTAGAGAGGTAAACAGATTGAAGACTCAGTTGTCAGAACGGTTCGAGATGAAGGATTTGGGAGAGGCCAGAAAAATCTTGGGCATGCGGATTGACCGGGATAGGGAGTCGGGCAAGTTGGTTCTTTCACAAGCAGAATATGTTGAGAAGGTCTTAGCAAGGTTTTGTATGGAAGAGGCGAAGCCAACATGGACGCCATTGGGTTTGCATTTCAAGCTATCCGAGAAGGACTCACCTAAGGGCAAGGAGGAGCGTGACAAGATGGAGAGAACTCCATATGCTTCAGCAGTGGGGAGTCTCATGTATGCAATGGTGTGTACAAGGCCGGACATTGCACATGCGGTGGGAGTAGTCAGCCGGTTTATGGGCAATCCAGGAAAGCAACATTGGGAAGCGGTTAAATGGATTCTACGTTACTTGAAGGGTACTGCTGGTAAGGCTCTGTGTTTCTCGAGCAAGGAAGTGGTGTTAGCGGGCTATGTTGATGCGGACTTGGCATCAAGTGATCTTGATAAGAGGAGAAGTACTACGGGTTATGTGTTTACATTGGGTGGTACAGCAATCTCCTGGGCTTCTAAGTTGCAGAAGATCGTGGCTCAGTCGACTGTAGAAGCAGAATATGTGGCAGTGACAGAAGCAAGTAAAGAGATGGTATGGCTGCAGAATTTTTTGGGTGAACTTGGGAAGACGCTAAGTGGTAACGTTCTCTACAGTGACAGTCAGAGTGCAATTCACTTGGCAAGAAATCCGGCGTTTCATTCGAGGACGAAGCACATTGAACTGAGGTTTCACTACATCAGGCATCTCTTGGAGGAGAAGATTTTGTGGCTAGAGAAGATATTGGGATCGGAGAACCCAACTGACATGTTGACAAAGGTTGTGAACCTTGAGAAGTTGAAGCTGTGCAAAGCTTCAATTGGGCTCGGAGAATAGAAGGGGAGGATGGCACTACCATGATCGAGGTGAGCACTAGGAGGACACCAAGAATGAGTTGAAGAACGGATATGGGGCTTGTATATGCGATTGATCTCTAGGTGGGAGATTGTTGGGATAGAGAACCAACCTTGACGTTTTTCGGAAGCAGTATGAGGCGGGCGCCCCACCTGGATGAGATGGGCGCCTCGCGTACCGTTGTTTTGACGTTGGCAACGTTTGTTTGGGGCGGGCGCAAGGCCATGTTCGAGGCGGGTGCCTCAAGCTCCGAAGGGAAGGCGTGGTTTTGAATCAGTTCAGGCGGCCGCATGACCAACCTTGAGGCGGGCGCCTCAAGGCCAGCCGAGGGAGAACTTGTTTCACGGGCTTTGCGTTTACTGGGCTTAGCTAGGGTTGGTTGATATTCTTTCTTGGGCATATATAAAGAATAGTTTCGCCTCTTTTCTCATTGTAACACATATTTACAAAATAGTGCAAGATCCTGGCTTGGTAGTGTCCCCAGACGTAGCCAATCAAATTGATGAACTGGGTTAACAATTTCTTGTGTTTCTTTCTGTACTTTTGATTTCTTGTGCTTGGTTTGTGTGCGATTATTATTCTTGTGGTTTGCTTGGATGTGGAGGGTCATATTCACATTTATATTTATAGGGCTTAAACCAACAAATAACTGTTTATCCTTTAGGCCCAATAGCCGCCATAAGCCAACAACAACAAGTGAGCATGAGTCCAATAAAATCAACCTTACCCAAAAGGTACTGTACTATGTTTATGTCTTTCTGAATTTGGAGCCGGTAACAATTTAATAGGTTCGTTTTAACTGTTTAAATTTAATAATATTTATATTTAAATTAATACAAAATCTATACTTATAGTATATTAAAGTAGGTCAAACTTGATAAGGTGTTGCCACATAAGTCAAAAAAGATGATTCTTGCATTCTTAGGCTTCCAACTCATCCACCCCCTAATTAATTTGTGATGTTTTGAATTCTCCCTAATAGCTATTAACATTCATAGTCTCTAATAGTTATGTGAATGGTTACTTCTTACAAAATAATAAAATAAACACTAAGAGTTTTTTTTTTTTTACAGTAATAGCAAAAGACTATCTACCAATACATTTAACTAATAATCAATGATCATTAGATTCATTGTATATGTTATCAAAAAGTATTTGAAATAATAACTAAGTTCTATTATATAATAACATTCTTAGAAGAATACTTCTATTTCTTATTAACAAGAAGACCTTAAACAATAGGAGATGATTACTTCTATTTGATCTTAAAAGAATGTCTTACCTAATAGCAGAGACGGAATATGAACCAACAGAGTATTTCAAGGGACAAATGATGGTATATATATATAGCTTATGCTCTTTACACCCACAAATGCAATCATCATAATCATATCTTTCTCCGTTCCATATTTTACATACGTTATTATATTTGTGTTCTCTAATTTTTCTTTCATATTTTTCGTGTGTAGTTTGCGTGGAATTATCTGATTGAGTATAGAAGGTGAGTAATCTTAATAGTATAAGCTTATGTTTTTTGTATTTGATTTATTCATGTTGATTATTTTTAAAACCCCGAAAGATAGCTTTTCTCCTCTGACCATAAGGAGTAAAGAGTGGCCTTGCTATCCTTCGATTCTAAACGTTCACAAAAAAATAGAAGAGTGGTGAGACTATAGCCCTTATGAAAGTGCAATAGGATTGGATTAATATAAAGGGGTTCAAATGAATGCAATTGCTTTTCTTTTATTACCATGGGGGTTGTAATTTAGTCATGACGACAAGAAAAATACTCTTTCAAATTTGGAAATATTATGAATTGTATCTGAAATTTGTGTTCGACGTATTTAATTAGATCCCTTTAATTATTTTAAAGGAGCTTTCATGCTTCTTATTTTGTTTTATTCTTTTTTGAATGTTGACTAACTAATTTTTTCACAACTATTGTTGATAGTTAATTTGTAAGACACTAGCATGGAAAATGAGAAAATAAGTTGTTTCATTGTTGCTGGACTGATTGTTGCTGGACTGATGAGGTGAGTTTTATTCTCGAAACTTAAGTAAAATTAACTATTATTGGAAGTGGTTCTTTGTATAATTTATTGTGTTTATTCTTCATTGTTGACATGGTTTCTTGAATAGACAAAGCTAAAATTATTCTACAAATGGCAATATTGCAAAATACTTGTGAGATGGAAAGTTTCGGCTCTTTGCCAAGCAAGAAGTTGATGATTCTATCACGGTAAGAAACTTCAAATTCATTAAACACTTTAAATCTCTCCGCCTTTTAGGTTTAGCAGTCAATTATTTTTTATGTTTCAATAATTTAATTGATTTTTAAAAAGTTTCGTTTGGTGAAAATTAATAATACTGTTCATCTTTTCGACCAGAGAGTTAAAAAAATTCACCAAATTATTTTGAAGTTTTTATGCTTCTTTGTACCTTTAGAAATTATATTATAGGTTCTAATATTATTTTTTTTTGTTTTCATTTTTGCAGATTTTGCATCAAACTATAGAAATACTCCATCATCAAAACAATGACCATATCCAAATAATCTTCTAAAGCCTCTGAAGGTAGCATAAAATAGAGAAATGATCTAAAAGAAAATAATTCTCTTGGAGAAAATTATTATTAACTAATCTCTCTTTACCAATTTTGTTTCTATATTTTTAATTCATGATCAAATTCTTTTCACATTAAAATAATGTTAAATGAATGAACTTTGAAGGAAGAGGAAAGGAAAGTTACCCTTATTATGAATATGAAGGGATATGAATCTCATAAATTGAGAGTAAGAAATAATCAATGAGCTCATTTAAGTTTTAGTTAAGACATGTATATATTGAATATGAAATTGTTAGAATATGGTAAATATTTGGTAGAATATTTTGTACATAATTCTTGGCTGTAATTTATAATTGATAGGTAGTACCAGTGGTATATTACACAAAAGTCTCCTACCAATCATCATCCTACTATTTAGGATGAAACATTAAGAGACTCATACATGTAATGATCCATTGATGGTTGTATTTTAAAAGTTAATATTTTGTAATTTATAGTTAATGAAACATCAAGGGACTCATGCATGTAATGACCCATTAATAATTGATAAAAAATGAATGTAAATCTATTATACCAATTAATTTTTAATTAATAATGAATGTTGAAATATGAAAAATAGAGTACATTAGTTCTTATTAATATGAAGCAATTACAAATCTAATTAATGTCAATTGAGTTACAAATTGTGAACATGAAAGTTTGCATTTTGAAGACTTTAATGCTCATTGAACACTGTTCAGTATTGACTTCAATAATCATGAGTAGGTTAGAAATTATTTATTGATTCAAGATATATAAAACAATTTTTAAACACTTTTTCACAATTAATTAAAATTAATATGAAAATATATATTTAAAAGAACAAGTAATAACTAAAGAAAATCTCCCAAAAAAAGGCTAATAAATTAAAAAGTACCCCGTGCGTAGCACGGGTTTCATCCTAGTACTTACATTAAATCACACTAATCCTAACCCCGTTTCGCATTTTATTCAATATTGATTTCATAATTTGTTATTTTTACTGTGATACGTAACTAAACAAGTTCTCTGAAAAAATTTAAACAAATTTGATAATAAGTAGCATTATAAAGCGTAGTCTGAAATACGACCTGAGTCATAATTTGAACTGTAGTCTAATTTATGGTTCGTAAAACGATTTGAATCACAGTATAAACCGTGGTTTGAACCAAATAACTGAAACGCGATTTAAACAAAAACGAATCAAATCATGACTGGCTGTTCGGGTAGGTTTGAATGTTTTCATGACTTGATTTGATCTAAAATTTTCTCAAAACCATGACTAATAATTCCGTCAGTATATTGCTTTGACCAAAATCAAACCAAATTATTTAGGTCCCTACAGTTTGACAACGTTAAAGATACATATTAAAAAATTTGAAATAAATGTGTAAGTGTAACCTTTGTTGTATGGGAGGTGAGTAGACAATTTTATACTCCATGGCATCTTAAATCTCGAACAAACTTTTTAGATACGGTGTTTAGCAAAAATTAAAGTATAAAAAAAGTGTTCTCTAGTTGACGTGTGTTTCTTGTGTGTAGGCCGACCATCAAAGAGGAAGCTGCCGGAGTATTCATTCCTTTTCAGTTCCAGTGCAACCTCAGATTTTTCATGGTAGCATCATGTTCTAAGTATACAAATAAAATAGAAAATATAATAAGTGAAAAAATAATATACTGATATTTTAAGTATAAAAATAAAGTAAGAAAGAAAATTAGTAAAGAAAATAGTAATTTTTTTTTTCATTTTAGAAAGTCCAATTTAAAATACTCCCTCCGTCCCACCAATTGCTTCACCCTTTTCCTCCGACACGGGAATTATGGTAATGGGAGGGAAAAAAAAATGTTGTGAGTGTAATTTGAAAATAGGAGAGAGAATTAGTGGAGGGAATAGTGAATTTGAAAAGTGTTGTGAGTGTAATAGTGTTTTAGGAGAGAGAATGAGTGGATAGAATAGTGAAGATTAACTTCTTGAAAAAGGAAAGGCGAAACTAGCAGGCCTTTTGGATAATTAGTGAAGCTTTTATTGGAACGGAGAGAGTATAAGGAACGAAAATCGAAAAAAGAAAAAGGTATGATACAAGATAATAAGAGATCGAACGGTCTAAAAGAAAAATAATGCGTCATCACAGGCGGTCCATATCCAAATCCAAATGTCGACTAGTTGGGTATAATCCACGTCATCATCTTGGTGCCGACTTAAGCCTTAACACGTGGTGGTGTTAGTTGGTGAATAGGATAAATGTGGGTCCACTATAAATGCTCACCGCATCATCCCAATTAGATTGCCATCAAATAATATTATTTGGACTATGCTCGATAAGTTTTAAAAAAGTTTCATAATGTTCGATAAGTTCATTTTTTATATTGTATTATGTTTTGAAAATACAACATCAATTAAGGCCATAATACTGCATTTCGGAGGCCGCCGGTGACCGGAATCCGAAGCCCATGAGCCGGCGACCAGATTCCGACCTCTGGCGACCGAATTTCGGCGATCGACGACCGGATTCCGGTCAAAATTATCGGTTTCCGGTGAAAATTAACCGGATTCCGGCGAAAATTGACCGAAATTCGGCATGCGGCGATAGCAGACGGCTGCGGCGGAGCTGGGCTGTGGCGGAGGCGGTGGTGCGGATGCAGTATTATGATTTTAAACTACTGTATAACTAAATGTTGTATTATACATAATACAACATGAGAACTTATGGGACATTTTAATACAATGAAAAACTTACTGAAAAGTGATTTGTTTCAAAAGAAACTTATGGGGCAAATTCCCATATTACTTCCCCCTTTCAATAATGTTTTTTAATTAATTTATCTAATTTCATCATAAAATTATTTAAATTTAATTATGCATATAAAATGTAAAATTTATTAATGATATTAATTGTAATAAAATAGAGTTGGTCTTATAAAAAATTAGTTTTTTCTTAAGATAAGAAAAAACGTATTTTTCAAAGCGCTGGATTATTATTCAAAACAAACGGTGGCAATTTTGTAATTACTGGCAACCATGATAAATGCCAGTGTTAATATTACAAATGACCAGTGTGACAAAGTGTCAGTGCATGTGTAACAAAGTGCCAGTAAAAAAAGTGTCAGTACCAGTTTAACAAAGTGCTAGTGTAAACTTGCACTGACACTTTGTTAAACTGGCACTGGCGGTTTTTACACGGGCACTTTTATATACATGAACTGGCTCTCAAAAATACAAGCACTGGCATTCAAAAACACATGGACTGGCATTCAAATACACATACACTGGCACTCAAAAACACATACACGGGCACTCAAATTCCCATCTGATTTGTTCTGCACTGGCATTAATATTCTATTATACTGGCACTCCAAAACACATGGACTGGCATTCAAAAACACATGAACTGGCACTCAAAAACACATTCACTGGCACTTTAAAACACGGATAATTATTTTTGCTGGCTCTCAAAAACACAAACACTGACACTCATAAACACATGGACTGGCACTCCAAAACACATGAACTGGCACTCCAAAACACATACACTGACATCTAATTCCCCAGTCCCCTGCACACCATTCTACACCTTGCTGGCACTCACCATTAACCTTGCTGGCACTCTACCAATTGATAACTGGCATGTTCTTCTATCATCAATTTTCAAGTTCTTCATCAAAGTGATTGACTATAGATTTGTAATATTTAATTTGAATTATTAATGGAGAGCACGAATTCATCAACGGCAAGATCACGGCGGCCTCAGGCCGGATTCGGTTTCATCCCACCGACGAAGAACTGGTTGTTCATTACCTGAAGAAAAAGGCTTCCTCAGTTCCTCTCCCTGTTTCCATCATCGCCGAAGTCAAAAAAGAGATTATGATAATTATGATATTTGAACGGTGTCTTCAACGGCGTCTTCAACGTAAGCTTTGAACGGCGGTTAATTGGACTCCTAATTGAGTCGGAAATTGGTTAATTGGACTCCTAATTGAGTCGGAAATTGACGACGCCGCAAGCGACGATTGATGAGGGATTTGTGGAAGACGATTAGGGCGGCGGACGGTGAGGGATTGGGAACGATTAGAGAGTCCGTTTGCAAGCGACGGCGACGGCAATGGCGGACGGTAAGGGATTTGGGGAAGACGATTAGGGAGAGAAACCGGTGGTCCTCTTTGCGTTTATTGAGAGAGAGAGGGAGAGTCCGTTAGTTTTAGTTTAGAGAGAGAAACACGTTTTTTGTTAACTTTAAAAAAACGCGTTTTTTTATAAGTTTTTGACAATAAAATATAAAATATAATAAAATTAAATGTAGATAATTAAATCGTTAAATTTCCATCAAACTTCAACCAAATTAATAAAAAAAACTGAACATAGTGAAACGAATTACTGGTAATATTCTTACTCTAATAGGCAATATCCGAAAATATCCGAAAGAGTGCATGCAATTAAAGTTGGGACTGTATCCGTTCATATCCGTATATTTAGATAGATTCATCTGGTATTAATCCTTGTCATGTTTCATTATTTTCCTTTTTACCTTTTTCCTCTTGAGTAAGTATTTTTTTTTTTTTTTGTCTCCTATAATATTTTACTTTTTCTATTTTAGGCATATTATATAAGATTTTACTTTTCTAAAATGATAATTTTTTATTATTCCTCCCAATAATTTTCTCTCATATTTTAGTTTTATACTTAAAACACCAATCAACTTACTATTTCATACTCCATCTTCTCTCACCTACATCACTTTTTATAATTACACCACTTACGCGTTTTTTTAATAATTGTGTAAAACTCATTTATAAAATCTTACTCCCTCCGTCCCTCCGTCCCAAAATGTTTGTTCCATTTGACTTTTTTTGTTGAACTTTGATCACAAATATATGACAATTTAATTATGTTCATGAAATTCTAAAAATTTCTATTGATTAACCATTAATAATATTATCAATAACAACTCTTAGAATTTCATGAACATGATTAATCTCTCATAAATTTGTGGTCAAAGTTCAACAAAAAAGTGAAATGGGACAAACATTTTGAGACGGAGGGAGTATATAGTACGAAAGAAATATATTATATAAATAAATATATACTCCCTCCGTTTCGGAGAAATGTGCACAAAATTGTTTGACACAAGAATTAAGGTAAAAGATGAAAAAGATGATGTGTTGTGAGTGTAGATGGTTGGATAGGAAAGAGAAAGTGAAGTTAGTGGGTAATTGTTGTGAGTATAACAAATGAATCTCATTTCTATTTTGGGACTTTGCAGATTATTGTGAGACGCCCAAAAAATATCTTTTTACTTTTACAGATTATTGTGAGACGGAGAAAATATATTCCCTCCGTCCCAGTTCAATTGATACTTATTTCCTTTTTGGTCCGTCCCACACCAATTGATACTTACCCAAAATGGAAAGGAATCTTCACTATTTACCCCACTCATTCTCTCTCCTATTTTACTTTTTCACTCACAACATTCTCTCTCCTAACTATTCCTCCCACTCATTCTCTCTCCTATTTAATTCTTCATACTCACAACATTTTCTTTCACTTTTTCTCTCACTTACTTTTCCTTAATTTCCACACCCAAAAAGTTGGTATCTATTGAACTGGGACAGGGGGAGTATATAAAGTGATTTGACCGTCATATAATACTCCAATACTAATATCCATATAGCAGTCATTTTCCAAGTCTTTGCCCTCTTTTCTTCTTTGGCCGCCTGCCTCACATTCATTTTATGCTTCACATATCAACACATAGTGACTGTCCAGAAGCCTCTTTCTCTTTTCTTTTAGGGTTCATCTCATCTCCGGTCCTCACTCATAAAAGGTATTAGCTTTATTTAACCTTCATCTCTTTGCAACAACTGTTGTCTATCTATGAATATTAAGATGATTAAATGTTGGTTTTCTCTATAATCAGCAGGATTTCTTTTTTACTTGATTCAAAGCTGCCTTTTCATTTTCAACAACGCCATTTTTCCTCTATAATCACTCTTCATTCATGGTATTTTCTTTATCTCTTTTTTTTATTCCCCCCCCCCACACACCCCCTATCAGATACAGAGTACTCTGTATTTTTTTTCCCCTATCATTCATTTCGAAAAAGAAAAAAAAGATATTCAATTTGGAACGAAGGGAGCATTTATTTATTTGTGTATATGTGATTTCAGTTTCTTGATAACCCAATTTCTTGTGCGTGTGTCTATACATGTGGTAATGAATGTAACGTTGATAATGTATTGTTCATTCAAGAATATTGTCTGTGTAGGTGAGTCCAATATTTAGAATGGAAAAAGAAGAAGAATTAGGACCACCATGGTTGAAGCCAATGCTTAAAGCTGATTACTTTGTGCACTGTCCAATCCATGGGGATGCCAATAAGAGTGAATGCAATATGTATTGCTTAGATTGCTCTGCGAATGCTCTCTGTTCATACTGTTTGACTCATCACAAAGACCATCGCGTCATTCAGGTCCGTTCTCCATTCTTGAATGCCTTGATCCAAGCATGCAATTTTTTGCATTTTGTTTAGTACCTTCATTGTGGGTTCAAGTTTTAATTGGGTATTGTGATTGAATTTGGGTGTAGATAAGGAGGTCATCATACCATAATGTGGTGAGGGTGAATGAAATTCAGAAGCATATCGACATTTCTTGCATACAAACTTATGTCATCAATGGTGCAAAAATTGTGTTTTTAAACGAGCGGCCACAGCCAAGGCCTGGAAAGGGAGTTACCAATACTTGTGAGATTTGCGAGAGGAGCCTTCTCGATTCCTTCCGCTTTTGTTCGCTTGGTTGCAAGGTGAATATTTCTCATTTTCTATCCTTATAGTTAGTATTTGTCTTTCAATTTGCATTTGTTAATTTATGCTGTTTCGTCTTGTTTATTTAGCATTAAATCTCTTTTATTTGTATACATTAATCAATCGAGAAGATATTGGGTGTAGCCACATCATCAAAGTTCAAGTGGAGGGCGAAGTTCTTGATGTGTTTGGAGGCAAGGTTATGTCAGTAACTTTGACTCCACATCAATAAGTTTGCAGATTTGTTGCATACTCTTGCGATTGTGATAGCGATGATTTGATGTCCATTCAACTCAACATTCAATTTCAATTGTGTGTTAATTACTTCCTGCTATAGAATCTTACCTCACCGTGCCTTAAAGAGTTTAAATTGCTTGTTGGTTCCCTTTTGAAGTTGGACGTATATACAAAATGCTTGAATGGTTGTACTTACCATTGTTGTTTTGAACCTTACTGAATGTAGCTGGGGGCCATGAAGCAAGGTGATCGTGAGCTCACTTTCACAATAAGGATCAAGAATCGGGACCCATTCCACGGTGGGTCCGAATCTGATGAGTCATCAACCCCAAAGAAGAAAAGGAGGAACAATTTATTCATCCAGTTGATGGACGATCAGGTGTTTGATTATGAGCATCATTTTGGGCATAAAGCAGCAGCAGCAGCAGGGGTGGAGAAGTCCTTTGGTTCAGCCAACTGTGAAGACGGAGGAGGTAGCAATGGCAATATATCGCCGTCCACACCTCCTATATACAATCACAGGAATTCCAGCAGGCGAAAGGGTATACCTCATCGTGCACCCACGTTTTGACAACTCAACTGGAGCAAAGCTATAACAAGTAAGTTGTTAGTTGCTAGCAGTCAAAATAGTTAAAAAGAAAATGAAAACAAGCAGATGAAGAGGTGTAGTACTTACAGTTTTAGTGTAGAAAATGAAAAAGTAGCGTGAATGTGTTTTTATGTTATAATTAAGGTTATATATATATACAGTACATACATGTGCATAGCTAGCTAGCTAGTTTGGAGTTGTATTTGCTTGTCATAAACTTAGAAATGCCTGCACTGACAGGTAGTGTAAAAATGATTGTATACATATATACATATATAGAAAAGATGCTGGTTACGACATGCTGTATGCCTGTATGTATGTATTATTAATGGTATTGTTAGAGTAGAGTCTAAATCAACCAAGGAAAAGGAGAAGAAAACGTGTTGTTTTGGCTGGAAGGTTTGGCACGGTCGTGTCTCGTAAAGAGCACGGCCGTGCAGAGCAATTTTGGGAAACAATCCATTCGGACTCCTTTGCATGGGCGTGTAGGATTAGGCGCACGGCCGTGCTCGGCGGACAGATTGGGCTGTGCCAAGAAAATCACCGTTATTTCTTTTGTGCCTAGGTTTAGGGTATTGACTCATGTACTAGTGCAGAAGGGATGAAGCGGTATGTCTGCGATGATTTTTGGGTTGTTCATCTAGAAGATAATGTGCGGCATATTCCGAATTTGAAGAGTAACTTAATTTCCATTAATCAACTAGATAGGGAAGGTTGTGTGGTCGCCTTCGGTTGTCGATCATGAAGGGTTATCAAGGGAGCTAACCTGATAGTTTGGGGTGGTATGGAGAAGATGTTGTACACCACATACAACATGGTCCGTTTCGGGAAATCAATGGTGCATTCCAGTGGAGGACGGCGAGGCCATGGTGATTGTCGGGGTGGGAGAAATTCCTCGAAACGGTATGATGGAAACAGTTTGATGGGCGTTCAAGCCGACCGACAGAGGGAACGGTGATTCTACAACACCAACATGGGAGCGGTACCTGGAATAAATATGACACGATAGTTGCTAAGGCGACACGGAAAGGTCAGGACAGTGTCGAGCATGGAGGATCGTGCAGTTCAAGGTTGAAGAACGGGCAAGTGAGCGAGGATGTGGAAGGAGGATCTCTCGAAGTGAAGATTCAAGACATTATGGAACCGACATCTACGTTGAAGCTTCACTTAACTTCAACTTACTTGGGTAACTAGAGGAAGAGGCTGGACACTACCAATTATTTCAGTTTGGTCACTGACGTGTGTTTGAGGAGTCACACTTAGGTGGGAGTTTTGACAGTGATAGTTACGGGATTTGGCTTTGTCTTTAGCTGGGAGATTGTTGGAGTATAGTCAAAAACAACCAAGGAAAAGGAGAAAAAACATGTTTTTTGGATGGAAGGTTTGGAACGGTCGTGCCTTGTAAAAAGCACGGCCGTGCACAAAGCAATTTTGGGGAAACATCACATTCGGTCTTTCTTTGCACGGGCGTGCAAGATTAGGCGCGTGACAGTGCTCAACGGAAAGATTGAGTTGGGCTGAAAAAATAATTCAGAATCGTTATCCCTTTTGTGAATATGTTTAGGGTATTGACTCTTGTAATTTAAACATAATGTAACATTATAATTTGAGATTATTAAGAATAATTCTGGATTGATAGTGTCCGTGTATACGTATTTCTTGATTGATTAGAAAGATGATGTATTTGATGAAGCAGTGAGCAGCCTAGACGAGGACAGACTTGGAAGGAAGAGGCGGGATGTCGTGCGACGAACCTGGAAGGGCACGACTCGTGCTTTAAAGCACGAGTCGTGATGAAGATCTGCACGAATGACATGGTTGAAACGAGGCGTGTCACGAATGTCCGAGGCATGGAACGAGTCGTGATGGTGAGGACGACTCGTGATGGCGGCGATTTTCCAGATTCGAGTTGATTTTGTTTCCGTTTTTAAAGTGTTTTAATTAGGATTGTTTTGCTTTTCCTTTTCCAAATTGTTTAGGGTTTTATTTAGGATATAAATACTCTCTCTCTCATTCTTTGTTTTAGAATACGTTTGATTTATTAAATTATTGAGTTTTGATTGCTTTGCAATTGTGGGTTTTTTCCCTTTGAGTCTTAATTGACTTGCAGAAGATTCTCGCAAGAGATTCTTGTTGGAGTTCTTTGAATTCCTTGTGAAGGTTTTCATCTTCTTGGTGTTTACCTCTTCAAACCCTAATTCAATTGTTGATTCAATTCGAATTGGGTCAAATAGTTGTTGATTCAATTATTTGCCTATCCGTTTTATTATTCCGCTGCAACCCGTTTACATCAGTTGGTATCAGACGAAGGACGATCCAAGGAAGAAAATCTACCAAGTAAGATGGCTAACAATGGTGAAAACAACAACGATAATGCTATTCTAGCGGCTATTCTGGAGATGCAACGACAAAACAATGAAATTATTCGTCAATCTGCTGCAACTCAAGAACGACTCGTGGCGGCTATGGAGCGTTTGCAAGTTGGTGGTGGTAATAACAACAATAGAGGTCGAGGTTCCAACAACAATAATCCTGGCGGTGACGACGATGGTTCAGTTCATGGTGATGACGAAGTTTTCGCTGCACCTCCGGTGGAACAACATCGACCAAAGATAAGGGCTGATATCCCTACTTTTAATGGTGAGTTATCTATCGAGGACTTTTTAGATTGGATTAATGAAGTTGATAAGTTTTTCAATTTAATGCAAGTTGAGAATGTTAGAAAAGTCCCTTATGTTGCTTATAAATTGAGGGGTGGTGCTGCTGCTTGGTGAGATCAACTTTGTAAGAAAAGATTACGTGATAGGTTGCCTCAGATTCGTACTTGGGATGAGATGAAAGAGGCATTAAAAGATAGATTTTTACCTATTGATTATGTGCAAAATTTATTTTCTAAATTTCAGAATTGCACCCAAGGTAATCGTAATGTTAAAGAATATGTGCATGATTTTTATGCTCAATCGGCTCGTAACGACTTGGGTGAGTCTGAGACTCAAGAAATCTCTAGGTTTGTTGATGGTCTTCGGGTTGACATTAAGAACAAGGTGGAGTTATTTACCAATTACTCTTTGAATGATGCTATTTCAAGGGCGGAAAAGGTTGAGAAACAATTGGTTTCAGCTTTTCAACCTCAACCTACATTCAAGAAGGCGGGTAATTCGTCTTTCGCTCTTAGCCCTATTCAATCTTCAGTTTCTCCATCAACAGTCGAACAGCCTACAACACAAGCTTCGGGTTCTAAGCCAGTGGAGGTAGCTAGAACTCCTGCTCCTGTTGTTCAAGCTCCTAAGAATGCTAACCCTTATGCTAAGAATTTTGGTAATAAGTGTTTTAAATGCGGGGAGGCGGGACATATTTCTAGTGGTTGTCATCTTCGTAAGAATACTAATTTGGTTACTAATGTTGATGATGAAGAGGTATTGGTAGAGTACACTCATGACCCCAATGCTGATGAGGAAGATGATGATGACACTCATGAGTCTCTCGCTTTTCGTCGGCTATTGTTTTCAGCCCCAACTACTCTTGAGAGGCACACTATTTTTCGTACGAAGGGGACCGTCAATGGGGTGATGGCTAATATTATCATTGATAGTGGAAGTAGTGAAAACTTGGTGGCACGGGGATTGGTTAATACTCTCAAGCTTGAGGTGAAGAAACATCCGACTCCATATGTTATTGGGTGGATCAATGCAAATGGCACTCTTAAGATAACACAACAATGTATTGTTCCTATTTCGATTGGCAATTATAAAGATGCTATTACTTGCGATATTGTGGATATGAGTGCTTGTCAGTTATTACTTGGGATGCCTTGGCACTTTGATGTGGGTTCTATGCATTGTGGCCGAAGTAATGTGGTTAGTTTTGTAAAGAACGGTGCTCGGTATACTCTATACCCATTAAAGGATACTCGGAAGCACGATCGCGATGGCATGGGTAAAGGGATCATATCCTTTTGTGCTCCACACTTTATATTTTCAGGTACATGGTGCAATCCTGTTGGGCATTTACGTGCGTTCAAGTCTAAGAAGTTGATCAAGGGGAGGTCGGGGCGGAAGGTCAACAATGGAGGTTCAAACACTACAAGTTCATGTTCTTTTTCTAAAGACCAGAATTCGGAGATGAATTCTTTTGAAGTGGGGGTGTATGATGTATTTGATGAAGGAGTGAGCAGCCTAGACGAGGACAGACTTGGAAGAAAGAGGTGGGATGTCGTGCGACAAACCTGGAAGGGCACGACTCGTGCTTTAAAGCACGAGTCGTGATGAAGATCTGCACGAATGACATGGTTGGAACGAGGCGTGTCACGAATGTCCAAGGCATGGAACGAGTTGTGATGGTGAGGACGACTCGTGATGGCGGCGATTTTCCAGATCCGAGTTGATTTTGTTTCCGTTTTTAAAGTGTTTTAATTAGGATTGTTTTGCTTTTCCTTTTCCAAGTTGTTTAGGGTTTTATTTAGGATATAAATACTCTCTCTCATTCTTTGTTTTAGAATACGTTTGATTTATTAAATTATTGAGTTTTGATTGCTTTGCAATTGTGGGTTTTTTCCCTTTGGGTCTTAATTGACTTGCAGAAGATTCTCGCAAGAGATTCTTGTTGGAGTTCTTTGAATTCCTTGTGAAGGTTTTCATCTTCTTGGTGTTTACCTCTTCAAACCCTAATTCAATTGTTGATTCAATTCGAATTGAGTCAAATAGTTGTTGATTTAATTATTTGCCTATCCGTTTTATTATTCTGCTGCAACCCGTTTACACATCTGGATAAACAATTTTTGTGTGATCATGTGTGTAGTTGTGCAATTTTCATAATTTTTATTGTTTCTATATTTTATATTGATTGTGAGGGTATCATATTTTTTGTCGTTTCCAATAGGTATATGTTAAAAATGTTATTATATCATATTGTTTTTTAAATGAAATTAGGTAGAATAGAAATAAGGGTGTGAAAAGAAAGAAAAAGAAGAGGAAATAGAGTTTGGATTGTCCTTGCCATCAGCTATCTTTGTTGACCCTATTCTTGGCTTCAATTCAATCCATCTTCTTACAATAATTAATTAAAGGTGCCGTAGGATTGTTGTTTTATATAGGTGCCTCAATTATTGGCCATGCAGTGCAAGACAGAAAATAATGAGAGAAGCTAATCAAGGGAATGGAAGGAGTAATAAGTAAATTCATTAAAATTATTGATAAAAATAAGAATGAAATTTTAAAATGTTTGAATAGTAAAATACAACTGTCGCAACAATAAATAAGACAATGAGAGTATTTTTCTGTAACTCATATATACTCTCTCCGAATTATTCCACTCGTTCGAGGGTAAAAGTCTTATCTAAGTGTTTGCATGTTTATAAAAAAAATAGGTAAAAATTTCAATTGTGTTGAAGATATAATTGTTCAAAACACTATTTATATTATGTACTTCCTCTTTTTCTAAGTAATTGTCGCACTTTTTCATGTTAGTATGAGAAATTTTAAGTAATAATTTAATTATCTTAATGATAAAAATTGTTATTGATAGTATTTATAACGATATATCAATAACAAGTTTGATATCTTTATCATGATAATTAAATTAACGTAAAACTAAAACTATTTAATGTTACATCATACTAAAATGCAAGAAAAAAAAAACAATATTTATTTTAGGGCGGAAAGAGTAAATATTATATAGTGCTAGTAGGTTAAATGACTAACACAATTTTTTTTTTTGGATACAAACTAACATGATATCATTTTTAAATTTCTAAAATGATTATTTCAACTTTTATGATTGTTAATATAAAAATAATTTGAGAAATAATTTTAGTTGAATCTAATTATTCTAATATATATAAAAAGTGTTAATAATATTTATAATAATGTATCAATAATAAATTTTAAATTTTCATTAAAATAATAAATTTAACCTTTTTTTTTCAAAGCACCTACATATTCGTATTGAAAAAAAGGGAGGGGGGGGGGAATATTTGGAGAAAGAAATAGAAAACCATAAGATAGCAGACATCAATTGTTGGGCTGGCTGTCCTTGTTTCAGTTTAAATGAGCCCAATTCACAAGAATATGCTATTCAAAATTATTGCTGACATTTTAAAAATTAGACATCTCCTTCCAAAAAAGTTATGCTTAAAAATAAATTATGAAAGGTAAATAAATAGTTTCAAATTATTTTGGATCAACTAATATAAATTTCGTTGAGCTGGATGATTCAAATTTCATTTTTGGGGACCAAAAGATGACAAAATCTCTAAAAAAAAACCTATTTTACAACCACAAATGCAACACTAGGACTATCACCGACTCTTTAACACTACCATTGACAAAACCTTAACGCTACTACGAAAAGCAACAATTATTTTGTTTGAAAAAGAGAGTTATTTTATTTTTTGAATAAGAGAGTACATGTATCTAAGAATGCGAAAAGTGTTGTTGGATTGGATGGGCGGCTACTTTAATTAAATAATGGAAGCACATTGTAATAATGGTGGTTTTGTTGCGTGGACTTGTTAACTTATGAAATATACAATTGTTTCGGTGAAGCAGATTCTCCGCTGCCACGGCCACGGCCATGGGGCCGAGAGCATCTATACGATTTTCATTCAATTTAAATCAAGGTTTGTTGTTGGAATATTTTACATTGAAAATTCATGCAATAAATTAATATATATAAGTATATAATTGCATTCAAATGATTTCTTATCTTAAATTCCTAAGCTTTTATTATATTAATATTATTATTACCTACCCTGTCGCCCTGTCCTCTGTGCTGTTTTTCTTTTCTTTTCTTTTCTTTTGGACTACAAGACAACTACAGTAGTATAGTAGTAGTATTAGTATATACAGAAGCAAACAAAAACAATAACATATGGCTATCACTATTCATATTCTGACTTGCACCGCAACAATTTTTCTAAACCCTCCTATCCGATTCGATCCGATCCACTTTCATACCAATGTTTTATAAATTGTTATTGTTAGTCCCTTAATAATGTAACATATGAAAATGAAATTGTTGTGGAGGGGGTGGACAAGGTAAGGGCCATGGTTCAACTGTCCACTCTCCACCGTATACGCTGTCTGAGTCGTTGCCTACCCCACCAACAACTTGTATTTCTTCTCATTACTAAAATACTTTTGCTTTCATTATTCTATCATTACCTCCCTCAAGACAATTACACAGATGTTTAGGTAAAGTGTTTGATCAATTATTCTATATATGACATTAACTAGTCAAGCATTGATTGACTGTATACAAATTATGGGTCACTACTTTTATACTCAATTGGTTTTGAGATGTAAATTCATACTTTATCCATCATCATAGCTGGTCCTCTACACTTTATTCAATAAAAGATATGAAAGTGTGTTATGTCTTACACACGCTAACAAGTCAAATGTTGACTTAATATAAATTTGTTACTTTCTTAAATATCAGTTAAAATGGGTAAATATTGTATATATTGCAATCTAGGTTTATTTTATTAACTAACCAAATCTTAGATATCTTTAGTGTATATTTGATTATTTTGTAATTATCTCTAACACAAATAAAGAGTACATGATAAGGATTGACTTGTTTGACAAAGAAAATTAGAAGTCTAAATGTGGAATATCTTTTCAAGCAAATCAACTCCTACAAACAAAAACCTCTTTAACTATAAATTGGAGCCGCACGGCTCATTATAACATACGGTGTTTGTGCTTTAAATCTCCGAAATTCCAAAGAATTAAAGAGTTTTTATTGTGAGAGATTGTTTGGTTATTTAGTTTGTTTTGTTCTTCTCTTGATATTATTATACGTTTAACTGTCACCCAATTGGTTTTATAAAGAGAACTTTTTTATTGTCTACAACAAGTTGCTGTAAATAAATGTTTAATTCTGCATTTTACATTGTTTAAGTTATTATTCCGCTGATTTTTGTATTGGTGCTAGTGATGGTGCTATAACACCAGGACTCAAACGAGATACTTCTTTTTTTCACTTGTCAATTTTAGCTACTCAATTTCTTTTAAGATATATCAAAAGATATGTGAAAAGGTTATGCAGAGGTTGTGGAGGAATTCTATGAAGGGAAACACTCACAAGGTTGTGGAGAACAAAGTATATTGTGTATTATTGTCTCAAAGTTTATATAAGCTAGATGCTCATATTTATACTCAAAACATATGAGTCCTAATTCTTATTGAATTCTTACAAATCTCTCATTATTCTAATAGTAAATATAATTATAATTGGAAATACTTCTAACTAAGTTAACTTTTCTAAATTGGCTCAATACCAACTAAGGTAACTAAATATTTGATGAATCTCCTTCTTTATCTCTAACATGCCCCTACAAGATGGACGATCGTGTAGTGAGACCAATCTTGGAAATAAGATTATGAAATCGAGATTTGCCAAGTGGTTTTGTTAGTGCATCCGCAAGCTGATCATTATCGGAGATAAAAGAAACGCTAAGAGTTTTATTTTGCACATGTTGATGAACAAAATGATAACCAAGGACAAGGTGCTTCATGCGAGAGTGAAACTTAGGATTTGCAGTAGCATAGGTAGCACCTAAATTATCACAATAAACAACTGGATGTGCAGCAGCCGAATGATCCAGTTCGCGAAGAAGATTATGAACCCAAATAACCTCTGCTGACGTAGAGGCAACAACACGATATTCAGCTTCTGTCGAGGACCTAGCAAGAGTGCAATGCTTGCGAGCACTACAAGAGATAAGATTTTTACCGAGATAAACAATATAACCAGTAGTAGAAATATAATCATACTTATGACCTGCCCAATCAGCATCTGTAAAGGCATGAAGAGAGAAAGGAGAATCTCGACGAAGAAGGAGACTGTTAGAAATAGTGCCAGCAAGATAACGAAGGAGGCGTTTGAGAGCAACCCAATGATCTTCAGTTGGCATATGCATAAATTGAACCAATCGATTAACGAAAAATGATATACCAAGCCTTGTTAAAGAGATATACTGCAAACTACCAACAAGAGCACAATATTCAGTAGGATTAGAGATGGCAGTGCTGCCATGTGGAGAACGATGAACATCTGGTGCCATAGGAGTAGCCACAGGTTTAGCCTCTGTCATGTGTGAACGAATCAAAATATCCTTAATATATTTTTGTTGACTTAGGAGAATGCGATTGGGGTGAGAAAGAACTTCAACACCCAAAAAATAAGAAAGAGAGCCAAGATCCTTGAGAGAAAAGTGGGAGGAAAGTTGATGTATGAAAGAATTAAGAATACCATTATGAGACCCAATAATGATAATATCATCAACATATACCAGAAGATAAATAAGACCAAGAGAATGATGTACTGTAAAATGGGATGAATCAGAAACTGAGTTTGTAAATCCTAGAAATAAAGGTAGGAGCGAAGCTCATTATGCCACGTCCGTGGAGCTTGTTTTAAACCATAAAGAGCTTTCTTCAATTTACAAACAAAAGATGGATGAAATGGGTCAGAAAAACCTGGAGGTTGAACCATAAATACGTCCTCAGTGAGAGCCTGAAGGAAAGCATTGTTAATATCAACTTGACGAAAAGACCAACCTCGAACGGTAGCAATAGTGTGAATCGTTCAAACAGTAGCAGGTTTAACAACTGGACTGAACGTTTCTGAATAATCAATATCAGAACGTTGGTGAAAGCCCTTAGCAACAAGATGAGCTTTATAGCGATCAACATAACTATTAGGTTTGTATTTTGTGCGAAATACCCACTTACAACCAACAAGATTTTGGGACGGAGAATTTGTAACAAGATCCCATGTTTTATTATGGAGAACAACATCAAATTCATGTTGCTTGGCATTACGCCATATAGGACTTTTGAGAGCCTGGGCAACGGTAGATGGTTCGGCCGAGGGGTCAGAGAGAGAAGCTTGAAAGTTTAATTTGGTCACAGGTTTGTGCATATTATTTTGTGATCGGGTCACAGGTTTGTGCGGAAGAGGATAGGGTGGGGAAGGGGGTAGGGAAGGTGATGGGAATGGGAATGGGGTAGTGTTGGCAGTAGTGGAAAGAGGTATTGGGGAAATAGGGGTGCTAAAGAGGGCTCGGCAGATGAAGGTGAGGCTGGCTCGGCAGTGGGGTCGTTTGGTTCGACAGTGGGTTAGTTTGGCTCGGTAAGGGGAGAAGCTGGAGGCAAAGGAGTAAGAGGGTGGGTAGAGGCAGCCGGTAAGGTGTGGGGAATATTAAGAAGTGGAAGAACAAAGTTACACCATTCATCACTGGTAGGGTAAGAAGAAGACTGAGATTGCGAGGCAAAGCGAAACTTGTATTCGATAAACTTGACATGCCGGAAAGTATAGATTTTGTTTGAAGTAGGATAAAGGCAATAATATGTTCTTTGTGTGGCGGAGTAACCAACAAAGACACAAGGTGAAGAGCGAGAGTCAAGTTGTGAGATGTATATGGATGTAACCAAGGATAACACAAGCAACCAAAGCTACGTAATTTAAGGTAATTAGGGTGATGTTTGTGAAGAAGAAAAAAAGGTGAATGTAAGTTGAGGGTAGGTGGCATGCGGTTTATGAGATAGCAAGCAGTTATAAAGGCGAGAGGCCAGTGAGTTTTAGGCATAGAAGAGTGGGCGATTAAGGAGAGTCCAGTCTCAACAATATGACATTACGATGCTCAGAGTATCCATTGTGTTCAGGAGTATGAGGAGGAGAGGTGAGATGTTGAACTCCATGAGAGGCGAGAAGAGGACGAAGCCCAATATATTCCACCCCATTATCACTATAGATTGTTTTAATGAATCGATTGACATATTTTTTGACTAGGTTTTTGAAGTGAGAAAAAATTGGGAGAGCATCATTCTTATTATTAAGAGGATAAAACCAAATGTATTTTGAAAATGCTCAACAAACATGATGTAGTATTTATAAGCATCAAAAGAAAAAATAGGGGACATCCATACATCACTATAAAGCACATCAAGAGTACCAAAAGATTGAATTATATTTGTAGAAACGGGTAACTTGTGATTTTTATTACAATCACATGAGTTACAATGAAAAGAAAAAGAAAAATGAATTTTTAACTTGAAACTATTACTAATTTGACGTAAAATAGAATAAGAAGGATGTCCTAACCTATGATGCCAATTTGACGTAGAAGAAACTGAAGCAGAGTGAACAGCAGAACGAGAAGAAAGCCATTCATAGACCTTGAAGAATAACTGCTCACGTTTGAATATCCTTCACAATGAAGGAAGAGGACAAGAATGTGATAGAAGCATTATTATCGAGACATAATTTGGAAATAGAAATAATGTTACGAGACAAGGCGGGAACATGAAGAACATGATTAAGTTGAAAAGTAGAATTTTGAGTAAGGAAAGAAGTGAAACTAATGTTATATCACTACCAGAAACAGGTGTTTTAGCGACGGAATCAACAGCAACGGAATCATTCCGTCGCTATTTCGCGACGGAAATTATGATTTAGCGGCGGAATTATTTTGGCATCAAATTTAGCGACAGAATTTAATTCCGACGCTAGATTCCGACGCTAAAACGAATATTCCTCGAATATTCGTTTAATTACCGCCACTATTTTGGCGCTTGATTTACCGACGGAATATTCCGCCGCTATTTCTTTATCAGCGACGGAATTATTTCGCCGATGAAAATATATTATTTTATTTTTTTATTGCTCTGAGGCGGAAATTTTCCGTCGGTGAAAATAAAATATATATTTTTTTTTTGAAATATTACACCGACGGAAAATTTTCGACGCTGATAAATTAAAAAAAATTAATTTATCAGCGTCGGAAATATTCCGACAAGGAAAATAAAATATTTTTTATTTTTTTTTTGAAATATTACACAGGCGGAAAATTTCCGCCGCTAAATAATTTTTTTTTTATTTATCAACGTCGGAAACATTCTGACGGTGAAATTAAATGTTTTTTTTTAAATTAAACACCGACGGAATATTTCCGCCGCTGATAATTTTTTTTTTTTTAATTTATCAGCGACGAAAATATTCCGTCGCTGATAATAAAATGTATTTTTTGATTATTTTTAGAACTAATTAACAAAATAACAAACTAAAAAACATTAAAATATTTAACTACACCCTAACCCCTAACCCATAACCCCTAACCCCTAAACCCTAACCCCTAACCCCTAAACCCTAACCCTTAAACCCTAAACCCTAACCCCTAACCCCTAAACCCAAAACCCAAAACCCTAAACCCTAAACCCTAAACCCTAACCCCTAAACCCTAAATCCTAAACCCTAAACCCTAACCCCTAACCCCTAAACCCTAACCCCTAAACCCTAACCCCTAACCCCTAACCCCTAAACCCTAAATCCTAAACCCTAACCCCTAAACCCTAAACCCTAAACCCTAAACCCTAAACCCTATACCCTAAACCCTAACCCCTAAACCCTATAGTGTATAGGGTATAGTGTATAGTGTATAGTGTATAGGGTATAGGGTATAGGGTTTAGGGTTTAGAGTATAGGGTATAGGGTATAGTGTATAGTGTATATTGTATAGTGTATAGTATATAGTGTATAGTGTATAGTGTATAGGGTATAGGGTATAATGTATAGTGTATAGTGTATAGTGTATAGGGTATAGGGTATAGTGTATAGTGTATAGGGTATAGTGTATCATGTATAGGGTATAGGGTATAGTGTATAGTGTATAGGGTATAGGGTATAGTGTATAGTGTATAGTGTATATGGTATAGGGTATAGTGTATAGTGTATAGGGTATAGTGAATAGTGTATAGTGTATAGTGTATAGGGTATAAGGTATAGGGTATAGTGTATAGTGTATAGGGTATAGTGTATAGTGTATCGTGTATAGGGTATAGGGTATAGGGTATAGTGTATAGTGTATAGGATATAGGGTATAGGGTATAATGTATAGGGTATAGTGTATAGGGTATAGGGTATAGTGTATAGTGTATAGTGTATAGTGTATAGTGTATATGGTATAGGGTATAATGTATAGTGTATAGTGTATAGGGTTTAGGGTTTAGTGTATAGTGTATAGTGTATAGTGTATAGTGTATAGTGTATAGGGTTTAGGGTATAGGGTATAGGGTTTAGGGTTTAGGGTATAGTGTATAGGGTATAGGGTATAGTGTATAGTGTATAGGGTATAGTGTATAGTGTATAGTGTATATGGTATAGGGTATAGGGTTTAGGGTTTAGGGTTTAGGGTATAGTGTATAGGGTTTAGGGTATAGGGTATAGTGTATAGTGTATATGATATAGTGTATATGGTATAGTGTATAGGGTATAAGGTTTAGGGTTTAGGGTATAGGATTTAGGGTATAGTGTATAGGGTATAGTGTATAGTGTATAGGGTATAGTGTATAGGGTATAGGGTATAATGTATAGTGTATAATGTATAGGGTTTAGGGTTTAGTGTATAGTGTATAGTGTATAGGGTTTAGGGTATAGGGTTTAGGGTTTAGGGTATAGTGTATAGTGTATAGTGTATAGGGTATAGGGTATAGTGTATAGTGTATAGGGTATAGGGTATAGTGTATAGTGTATAGTGTATAGGGTATAGGGTATAATGTATAGTGTATAGTGTATAGGGTTTAGGGTTTAGGGTATAGTGTATAGTGTATAGTGTATAGTGTATAGTGTATAGTGTATAGTGTATAGGGTTTAGGGTATAGGGTATAGGGTATAGGGTATAGGGTTTAGGGTTTAGGGTATAGTGTATAGGGTATAAGGTATAGTGTATAGTGTATAGTGTATAGGGTATATTGTATAATAAATAATGATAATTATTATATTAAAATTAATAAATATTTATGATTTATTTATTTTTTCAAAAATAATATTTATTGACTCATACTTATTTTTTTGACAGTAATTTAAAATAATTTTCATGTTTTATATAATTAAAAAGAATGATATTTATTAAATTAAAATTAATTAATATTTATGATTTATTTGTTTTTTCAAAAATAATATTTATTGACTCATACTTATTTTTTGACAGTAATTTAAAATAATTTTCATGTTTTATATAATTAAAAAGAATGATATTTATTAAATTAAAATTAATAAATATTTATGATTTATTTATTTTTTCAAAAATAATATTTATTGACTCATATTTATTTTTTTGATAGTAATTTAAAATAATTTTCATGTTATATATAATATAAATAATGATTTTTATTAATGATATTTTTAATTATAGCGGCGGAAATTTCCGTCGCTGAGGTTAATTACACCAGCGGCGGAAATTTCCGTCGGTGATACATGCCACGTCATCGATCCATGTGAACGTAGTTACCAGCGGCGAATTCTCTGCGGCGGAATATTCCGTCGCTGAAGTAAAATATAAATACACATTTTACGCCCTAAATTCGTTACAGTCTCTAATATCTCTCTCTCTCTTCCCCGAGCTCTTCCTTCCTTTCGTCTCAGACCACCGCCGTCGCCTCACCGCCGTCGCCTCACCGCCGTCCCTCTCAACTCCACCGCCTCCGCCGTGACGAAGCTTCGCCGTCCACCATCTCCACCGTCTGCGTCTCTCTGCGTCTCTCTCTCCCTCTCGAAGTTAGAGTCGGTGGTCCAGTTCAATACAGATGGATGTATCAATTTGAGAGGTAATTAAATTTATTCTATTTCTAAATAATTTGAGCGTTAACAATATACCTTCTTTAACATTATTTATGTTTTAATCTACGAATGGCTTTTAGGTATCTAGGCCAATTGAAAAGGAAGATGAGCAATAGGGCCATGGTCGAGGCCTCAATTTCAGAGGCTGTTATTATAGATGAGATTGTTGCCTTTGTCGGAACATATTTTCCTCCTGATGTTGATACGAGATTGACTAGGGTTGGCCGCAATTACGATGGTGGTTGTCCGTCTAAGGGAAACATCTCTGTATTTTCATCCCCTGATCGGTTCCTCGGCAAACGGGTTGGTAGGCGTACGTTAACCGCTAATGAGTTTGCCGCGGTCGAAACGTATGTTCTTCTTAAGCTGTGACGAGGTTGGGGAATATATCAAGTAAGTCATTGATGTTATGTTTACGCCTCGTCTATTAAATTATGCATGTTTAATTACTGCGTATGTATTGTGAATGCTTTAGATTATTAATAGTTTAAAGTTTTATATGTATTGTGAATGCTTTAGATTATTAGAACTTTAAAGTTTTATATGTATTGTGAATGCTTTAGATTATTATTAATAGTTTAAAGTTTTATATGTATTGTGAATGCTTTAGATTATTAGAACTTTAAAGTTTTATATGTATTGTGAATGCTTTAGATTATTAATAGTTTAAAGTTTTATATGTATTGTGAATGCTTTAGATTATTAGAACTTTAAAGTTTTATATGTATTGTGAATGCTTTATATTATTAATAGTTTAAAGTTTTATATGTATTGTGAATACTTTAGATTATTAGAACTTTAAAGTTTTATATGTATTGTGAATATATTGTTTCCTATTGTTAAAGTTGTATATTTTAATATTTTCTACCGTAATACGTATATGAGTTACGGTAAAAAGGGTAGGAAGAGTAAGCCCATCTACACATCTATTGCGGGACGCAATCGTCCCCGATCCGATCTTGATCATGATGCCGATGTCGACCCTACCCGCAGTAGTACTAGCTCCACCTCCACCTTTGATGCCGATACACACCCCGCTGTCGATTCTCGAGGGGAGGATATTTGTCGAGATATCGCCACATTATGACCGATAAGTAACTCCTCATTAATTTGATATAAGTTGGTTTTGTTTTATATATAATTCATTATTTAAGTTAAAATGTTATTGTATAAATATACTTGGCAGGTTTGTAGGTGGATATCCTACCACAGGGACTAAGATCGGCCAGTATTGGCGGTCTCGGCTCATGACTGAGTATTGGCCCAACTGAAAATCATTGCCAGCAGCGCAGAAGGAGGATGCATGGGAGGAGTTTAGGGTAATGTGTTAATGGTTTTTATTTAAAACTTAAATGTTAGTTTGTTATTAAAATGTTATAATTAATAATGATTATACTCTTTTAGTTTTGTAATGTTATCATTATATGTTGTAGGGAAAATATTGTTGGGCCCCGGAAGTCGACGAGGCGACGGCTAGATTTGTTTTCAATGTACAGGCTCATAAGCTATTTAAGGATCATATTGGTAACATATTTATCTATCCTTAATTAGTTTAATTAAGAATGATTATACTCTTTTACTTTGATAATGTCATCATTATATGTTTACCAGATATTCATATTTTTTATAGGTAACACGAAGAGACTATGTTATACTAATCGACTCAAGGATAAACAACGGCCCTTGAAACCTACTTGGATGACCGACGAGGTGTTTCTTCAATTTTGCGAATATTGGGGGTCGGAAAAGGCGAAGGCTATAGCCGAACAGGCTAAGGCAAATAGAGCAGGCTCCTCGGGGTCGGCGGCGAAGCATACCATGGGGACGCTCACGGTCGGCGAGCATCACTACCGCATGGTATGTATGTTAGTTTAAATGTAGTAGTGTATGCATGCTTTTAAATAGGTTTATGTACGTATGTTAGCTGGGAGCCATGTTGATGCTATGAAATCCACGATTTTAGTGTAAATGTAGTGTATGCATGCTTTTAAATCAGTTTAAATGTTGCATTTATACAATTTCAAAACAATAATCTCGCTTATTTTATTTATAGGAAATGGAGCATGGCGGAATATCGGTTTGTGGATGTTTACGCTAGCACCCATCTTCGGAATCCTACAGCGCCCGATCAACCTCCGCAATGGGTTGACGATCGCTCTGCTAATGCCTTTGTAAGTAAACTATCATTAAATGACTTGATTTTGAATATGTAAACTTATTTATGCCCCTTACATTGTGTATATGATTATAATTGTTTGTTTTATTTTGACAGAATGCATATCAAGCCGCCGTTGTTCCCGAAGGAACGCCTCCCGACCAGCCCGTTCCCTTCGTCCCTGATGTTTGGCGCTCGGTCACCTCTGAGGGACATCCAAGGAGAGGAGCCCGAGTGTTAGGGATGGGAGATTACGGGCGGCAATGCCCGTCGTCGTCGACCAGCCGTCGGCCAAATGTTGTCCCGACCACGTTTCATGATCCGAGGGTCGGCAGCCGAGAGTGCGTTGGATGAGGAGAGACGTGAACGGACAAAGCTTACGGAGGCTCATGCAGAGACTCAAAGATAATTGGCGATGTTGATGGCTCGCCTGGACCAGGACCAGGGTAATTTCCGCCCCCCCGAGTTGATTACGGACTATTTCAGACTTGTTTGTACTATTTTATACTTGTTTGTAAACATTTGAGATACTTGGTACCCGCGGGAGCCCCTCCCCCCCCTCTCCCCCTCTCGATTTGGTACGGTGATATTTAGTCTTTAGTTTGGTACGCTGATATTTGATTTTTAGTTTTTATAGTTTTAGTTTTATAAATTGAATTGTTATATCAGGTACAAAAAATTTTGATTTATTGATATTTTAAATTATTTTTTTTAATTTATTTCAGAATCAGCGACGGAAATTTCCGTCGCTGAAATTAATTTATTTCAATTAATTTTTTTTTACAGTGACGGAAATTTCCGCCGCTATATCAATTAATTTTAATTTAATTTTTGATTATAGCAGCGGACATTTAAGTCATTTGAATAAAAATTAATTAAAATAAATTAATTTCAGCGGCGGAAATTACCGTCGCTGAAATTATTTTATTTTAATTAACTTTTATTTCAGCGACGGAAATTTCCGCCGCTATATCATTTAATTTTAATTTAATTTTTATTACAGCGACGGAAATTTCCGCCGCTGAAATTAATTTAATTTAATTAATTTTTATTACAGCGACGGAAATTTCCGCCGCTGAAATGAAAATTTAATTAAATTAAATTGATTTAACGGCGGAAATTTCCGTCATGGAACCATTAAATCACTTAGGCGGAATTAAATTCCGTCGGTAAAATCAAAAATACCGGCGTGAAAATGACCCGTCGAACCTTTGCGACGGCCGGTAGCGGCGGACCACCGACGGAATTTTTCCGCGGTGTTTATTTTAGCGACGGAAATTTCATTTTAGCGACGAAAATTTCCGCCGCTAAACCACCTTTACGGTAGTGTATGTTCGGATAGGATCTATCACCAATAAATAACTCTTCAGTGCCATCATAAGGACAGTGGAGGGACAAATTATTTAGGTTATTAGTGACATGATGGGGGCGCCACTATCAAGTAACCAAGATGTGGGTGAGGCAGCGGAAGAAAAGGTGGTGACAACATAGAGAGTGGGGGACGGATTCGGTTTAGCATGGGGTGGTGGCCGAGAGTTGTTTGAAGGAGTGGGAGTGGGAGTGGGAGTAGGAACGGTAATATTGGACTCGGCCGAATTAGGAATTGAAATGATTTACGCAACTGTGAAACTACACAAATGTGAAAAATAGAGTGATATATGCAAAATGATTTAGATACTTATTGGCGAAATTTGAAATGTCAATTACTAAAAATAGTTTTCATTTGACTATATAAATTATTGATCAAAGCCTCATTTTCTTTGACTTTACATATTATTATGATATGAAGATGGATGGAGTATTTTAGAAGCTTTGTATTTATGTATATATATATTTTTAAATTATTGTCTAAAATACTATAATTATAATACCTTTTAGTTAGAAATATAGTTAGTACAAATTTGACAGCCAGCCGGTGCCTTGACTAGTTTGACCATCTATTTGGTTGCTTCTGTTTGTACGTAGGTGTAGGTTTACTTGTATACAGTCCGGTCATCATTCCGGATTCAGACTTGAGATTGAAAATTGAAACTTCCATTTTCACATTAGCAACGGCGCATAAGCATTCTATTCTCGAAGCCTTTTAATTTTCAAAATACCGTTACTCATATACGCGTGTCTTTCATATCCCCCACCCTCACTAATTATCAACATATAGGAGTATTTGATTTTCTCCCTTTCACTTTATTAAATTTGGACAGTTTAAAATGACAATTATTTATATTGTTTTTCTTACTTATTCTTTCTCTTTCTTTATTTTTATATTAATAACATCAATCATTTTACTATTTTTTTCACACATTATCTCTTATAATTTACTTTTTATACTTGTTAGATATATGTGTATTTGAATTGATGAATTCAATCCAAAAAATGTGAAAAATTTATAGCTAGCACTGTTCAAACTATTCAACCACTTGTGTGTAACGATGACCACACAAGTGTTTTAACAACTTCACACACATATGACAGAAATTAACGCAACGGGTAAAACTTTAGAAATTAAACACTTCATCAATAATAACTTACTGAAAAACTTTCATTAATAAAGAAAATTGCATAGAGCAAGTTTAACAAACAAATATAATGAAAGCAAATAAAAATAATGAAAAGACTAAATAAGTTCTAGACTGATAGAACAAATTAAATACAAAACAAACTAAAATACTAAAATTCTAGAACTTATTAATTCAATCCCAAAATCTGCACAAGGCAATATGATGTAAATTGGGATGTTAATTATTTTTGTATTTTTTATTATTTCATTTGTATTTTCGGATTTAATTTTAATTGATTGATTATAGGTAGTTTTAGAATAGATTTTGAATATATTTACTAGTTTTTAAGTCCTATTAGGTTACTATATAGGTTAGGATTAATTTTAGAAGGTTTAGGAGTCTTTTTCAAGTTTTTTGGCACTATAAGATAGGCCTTCATTGTAATTCCGAAAATTAGACTTTTATCAATTAATTTCAGTTTTGCATCTTGCAAATTTCTTGGTCAATTCTATTGGCTTGCAGAAGGATTTCTTCGGAAGTTCTTGTTATCTTGGGAATTGTTATTCCTTGCAGAAGGTTTTGATTTCGATCAGACCTTGGTTACTATTCCGCTGCCTTGCTTTACATCACAATAACATATAATTGATTGATTTCTAACAAGTGTTTTTCATAAATCTAGAATAATGAAAATCAAAACAACCTTAAATACTAAAACTTTAATCGATAAAGCTTCAAAAACAAGGAAGGACTTTTAAAAATTCTGATTTCTCTCTTTGCGATTTTGAATCCGTGAATAATAAAAGTGGGGCGACTTATCTTTATATAGATCTTTATATAGATGGAACAATTCTTCTCCAACTAGGAACTAGGAGTATTCTTACTACTCCCTTTCTTATCAACATATAATCCTTCTACAAGTACAAGTAGGGGTGTAAATGGTTCGGTTTAGCTCGGTTTGGACAAATTTAGGAGACAAATCGCTAGTATCGGTTCGAAAAAATTTCAAACCGAGCTAAATCATAAAAAAAATCGAACCGAGCTGAGCCAAACCATCATGATTCGGTTTGGCTCGGTTTGAACCGCGGTTTGAATTTTCGATTCAAACCGCGGTCCAAACCGTCATTATAACCAAAGTTCAAACAAATTTATAACAAAAAAGAATAAATACAAACACAACTTGATCACTTCTTAAAAAACCAACTTGATTACTTCTTAAAAAGAATTGATCGATAAGTGTATCATGCCTAGACATCATGTAACAACTTGATACAACCATAAGTAATAATCATAACACATATCAAAAGTTCAACTCATTTGTATCTCCACAAAATTTTCTAGCAATTCTTAAAAGTTACAACTCATAAGTTGTTGAATTTCCAGATTGTTAGTTCCTGACCTTAGTGCACTTAAACCATCATAACTTCTTATTCTTAAATGGTATGACTATGAGAGTTGCATTTCTGAAAACTTCACAAAGAGTACTACAATTTAGACCAACATTTCACTGCCAAAGGCCCTGAGATGAGTGAGATATCATCATTTAAAGTCAGACCTAAATTGCAGATTTTCTGCTACAGAACTTTGAGACAGCCCCTGTTCAAAAGTTTATATCTCAGTCTATACTTAGAGGATTGGGACAAAATTTGGTGGGGTTGTTCATAACATACTAGGGTAAGTTTCTACCAAATTTCACTCCAAAATGATGGACATATATTGAGTTATGGACTCCATAACTTGCTGAAACCTAACCCCAAAAAATTCACTCAGCTTTGCCATGATTTGGAATGAATGTTCAGGATTATGGTTTATTTGTTGGTTTGGTTTGACTTCATAGCTCGGTTTCACAACTCGGTCTCGTAGCTCGGTCTCGTAGCTCGGTTTCGTAGCTCGGTTTAATGGCTAAACGGTTTAGCTCGGTTCGGCTCGGTTTGGCTTGGCACCCTCAAACCGCAAGCTAAACCGAACCATGTGGTTTGTAATTTTTATAAACCGAGCTAAACCACTTAAATAAAAAAAACCGAGCTAAACCCCACGGTTTAGCTCGGTTCGGTCTCAAACCGCGGTTTGAGCTAAACCACTTACACCCCTAAGTATAAGTATTCTTGTCATCCTTAGAAACCTACCTTATTTAAATGATAACTATTAGAATGAAGATTAATTATTAGTCAAACAAAATCAATTATAAACTAAGTAAATATTAACAATTACTTCCTACGTTTGTTTAATCTAAATATGGACAAAATAAAAATCATAATTTCAAAAATCAAAAAGATATTTAAAGAGTATTTTATACTTTTTAAATATCCCCCTATTTTTGTGATTATTGTCAAAACCTGCAAAACTGATATTATCATTTCAAACCACCAGAATAACAAAAATAAAAAAGATATCAAGAGTATATTCACTCTTTCAATCTCCCTTTATTGTTGTGATTTTGGTCAAAACTTATAATCACCATAATTAGCACAAGAATAGAATATTAAATCTCTCGTTGGATAAAATGAGCAACGACAAGTCCAACTTTCTCTTAATGCATTGCAGCTCCATATTATCATTCAACTCCCCCTGAATGCATCATAGCTTCATTTTATCATTTAACTCCCCCTGAATTGATTATTTATCCATCGATGATCATCTCCTTCTTGATTGACTGTATAAGAGATATCTCCCCCTTAATTGATGATCTTCTCTTTCTTGATTGACTATCTGAGAGACATCTCCTCTATTCTCCCCTTTTCTTTAGAGATTTTCAAAAGATGTGCTCACATCCATGAAAATATCTTAATAAATCCATATGTGAAATATGATCACAGTTTCAGCTTGAGAGTAGTAGAGGCAGACGAAAAAATTGAAGGAAAACAATACTTACAGATGTATGGATAAACGGGGAATAATGACCGAATGTGCAACCGGTTAAGTGCGAGTTGTGTGCATAGATGTCGAGAATATTAATAGAGACAAGTGAAGGGATGACATTGTCATAAAAATATGAACTTCCGAGAGAGAGAGATCATTGTTCTTTGATTTTGGCACTTAATCCGAAACACAAAGATAGTCAAAGTTTCCCGACCTTTTAAAGGATTAAATTGGGCAAATGACACGAATTCAAAATCAAATGTTACCCGGATAGAAGATCATTTCCACTTGTACCCTCAAAGATTGTTCCATTAAGATCTCCTTTGCACTCAAACCTGGACAAACACTCATTAAACATATTGTTACCCAAAAATGATTATACCACAATTTGATAAAAATAATAAACAATCAAATGAATGTTTCATGGGGCCTAAGATGTCCTAGTTTATAATTATGCCTGGAATGATGCAATTTATGAGCACAAAAGTGGAGGTTGATATCAATGAAGTGCGATATGGTATGAATAAATTTACGCAATGACATGGTTTGACAAACATGAAGTTAATGAGTTATCCTTTATTCATATAGCCTATAGAATGTTTTCATATTTAGGCATTTAATCAGTCACTGAGAGGAGCTATACACTCTCACACCATAATGCTTACCCAACTTTTCTTCTCAAGTGATGCAGCAATAAGTTAATAGCATTGGGCACATGAGTAGAAGTTTCAAAATAAAGGAGGCATCATGTTTTCTCCATGATCTTGGATTAAACATCCACTTCATAATAAATATCACACATTAATTAACAAGATAATTTTTATCACCAAGTCAAGAAATATCTCACAATCAAGAGTCAAACATAGTGTCAAAGATTCAAACCAATTAAGTGATCACAAGATATAATCGTACAATGAATGAATGAATTTTTTTGTGTTTTATTAAATATACAATTATACAGAGATGCAGACAGATGTACGCACAGTTGTGCGATCATCTCAACACCCACAATCTGAGAGACCTTTTTAGGGAAGAAAATCTCTCGATAGCAATGACCATCATGAAAATATCAGTCAATTTTTTATTAGTTTCAGCAAATTCACAACTAATAATTTTTTGTTCAACAATATCTCTAAAACAATGAAGTCTAAAATCTAGATGATCAGGAGTAGAACATTTAACAAGGCCATTTGCCATATCTATGGTACTTTTAGCATCACAAAAAATAGATAATTTTTTTTTTTTGATTTCATAGTCTTTTATCAATTTGTTCATTCGAAAAAGTTTGGTGTACCTACTATCAACTGCCACATATTTTGATTCAGCAGCTGATAGGGAATTAAAAGTTTGTTCCCTGTTATCCCATGAATCCAAATTATTTTCTAGATACAAACATCCAACATTGGTGGTCTTGGAATTAATGTTTATCTCCCCCTAAAATTCCTTTAAAAATGCCTCTTAATTTGGTTTGTCATTGCCAACACACAACAACATGAACGTAATTGATGGTATACGGAGTTCATGCATACCAAACCTGCTATGTTTTTGTAGTTCACTTTCCTTTCCCTTGTTCTTCTTCCTTCCGAAATGATCCATGAAGTGGAGTGATTCTCCAGGATTCTGGAAGGAGTATATTCAAACCTGCTCACACCACCTTCTTTATTCAATTTAGTTCCTTCTTTGGTTTCAGAATCTGAACTTGCTTCGGTTTCAGCTGTCATTATGACATTTGTTCAGTCAGTTGTTTGAACATTTGGTCGTTCAACAATCTGCACATGTACTATTCCACAAAATTACTTTCTTTTTCTGTTTTAGATTCATCATTAATCAGATCACGTTCCCATGTACAACCTGCAATACCATCCTCAGCAGTTTTGGCAATAAGATCATGAGTATCATCAAAAATCAATTTAAGGCATGACAGATTTTCACCAACATGTAACAATGATCTGAGGATCTTACTCCTGTCGAAACACGTCTATTTGAATCATCAAATACCTCACACATCTTTTTATCAAATTTGACATGTAGATCATCATCACACAATTGGCTTATACATATCAAATTAGCCTTTAAACCATCAACATGTAATACATTATGCAAACTAGGTAGACCTAATACATTCAGCGTACCTTTACCCATGATCTTACCTTGGGCTCATCCACCAAAGTTGACTTTTCCACCTTTAAAGGCTTCGTAGTTACTGAAATGCTCAAGAGATCCAGTCATGTGACGGGAGCAGCCACTGTCAAAGTACCAGGATCCCTAAATACTACTCTTAAGGGATGTGAATACCACCTAATATTTGGTGTCCTCCTTTCTTGCCCAAGTGACTTTTGCCACTGTCCTTGTCTGTATGTTCAGTTGACTCTCAGGTTGTGAGCTCAACTGTCTGCTCAAGTATCCACCAGTCTTTTTAAGTTCAAGTTCTTATTTCAACTTATAACAAAATGGTCGAATGTGACCAAGAATAAGACAATGATTACAAATGTATTGCCTTCGTCTGTGACCTTTCTTTTTGGTTTTTAAAACATTTTTCTTTTCAACTTTACAAGCACCCTCACCATCTTTGACAAAATTATGACCTCCATAGCCAATTTCAAATTTTCCTTGATTGCCTAGATTCAAACCTTCTTCCAACTTAGTCTTACCATTGTTAAGTTTAGTTAGAGTTTCAGCTTCTATTTTAAGCTCAGTTTTGTTCTTTTCACACTTAATATCTTTCTTTATGAATAAAACATCCAATTTGGCTATGAAGTCTTTTTGAGAATCATTTTACTTAAACAAAACTTTCGACCTCAGATTTCAGATTTAAGTTATCATTGGTGAGCTTCTCATTTACATGTTTAAATACCTTGATCTGCTCCATTCGCTTGGGCCACTCAATATGAAGTTCTATGTAGGTACTGTGCAAATCCTCATAGGTTGCATTTTCTTCATCAACAGGATGATCTTCAGTTTTAGCCTTTTGGCTTCGGATGCGTTCTCAGCCAATTGATCACCTGCAGTTGTGGAATTCAAGGTATATAAGCGCAGCTTTGTTGTGCGATCGGTTATGCTTGTCGATCATGCGATCGATTATGCACTCATAAAATTTCACACCTTTCGAATCTGAATCACTATCGGACAAGGTGAACTGTGATGAACGCAATATTGACAGATTTTATATATGATCGCCATCATCAAAATCAGTTAGTGTCAATGAAAAGCTCATTCCCATTTTTCTTAAAGTATCTGCACATTCATTAGCAAATGTTCAAAGCCCTACACTGAATTGACTTGATAGATTTCTTATTTTCCAAAAAATGTTTCTTCATATTGCTCTCCCTTTAGATTATTCAACCGTGGAAGAAGGAGAGTATTCCGGGTGGAGTCAACTCTGAAACAATTCCACAGTTTTTGAGATGATTGTCAAACTCTTGGCTCAAATATTCTCCATCACGATCGGATCGAAGTGCTTTAATAGTTTGCCAAGTTGATTTTGTACTTCATTTTGAAATGTTCTAAACATCTCAAACGATTCACTTTTGGACTTCATCAGATAGACATAGTCATATCTAGATAAGTCATCGGTGAATGTAATAAAATACCGAAATTCTCCTATCCAATGCTTGCTTTCGTTGGTCCACATACATCGGTATGTATTAGGCCCAATAAGTCACTAGCCCTTTCACTACTCTTAGTGTAGGGTGGTTTGCTCATTTTGTCCAATAAACAAGATTCGCATATCTCATATGATTCATAATCATGTTAGTCTAACATACCATCCTTATGAAGTTTAGAGATGCGTTTCTCGTTTATATGACCAAGCCGGCAATGCCACATGAACGTGTTGTTCACGTCATTCGATTTATACTTCTTGTGCACATGATAAACATTTTCAACATTATTTTGTTTCTCATCAACATCAAGAACATAAAGGCCATTAAATGAACTTGCAATACCATAAAGCATATCAGTTAAATAAATATAAAACTTTTTATTCGCAATAAAAAAATTATACCCTTCATTATCCAAACAAGAAACTGAAATAATATTCCTACTCAAATCCAGAACATAGTACCAATTGTTCAAAACAAGTACAAAGCCACTAGGTAAAGTTACATCATATGTTCCTACGGCTAATGCAGCAACTCTTGCTCCATTCCCCACACGTAGGTCAACTTCACCTTGTTTGAGTAGCTTTCTATTCCTTAGTCCCTGCACATTTAAGCAAATGTGAGATCCACATACGGTATCTAATACCCATGAACTAGAAATAGAAAGAAAAATATCTATCATATAGATACCTGAATCAGAAGCAAATGTATTGCCCTTCTTCGCCTTTAGGCCTTCCTTGTAAGCCTTGCAGTTACGCTTCCAATGACCAACCTCTTGGAAATGGTAGCAAACCGCATTCTTTTGAGACACTTTGGGGGCCTCTCCGGCAACGACAACTTTTGCCTTAGGTTTAGAAATACTTGCTTTACCATTGCCATCTTTCTTGAACCCTTTTCCTTTATTAACCATTAACACGTTTGTCGTTCCGGGCTTCTTGATATACTTCTCTGCGGTCTTAAGCATCGCATGCAATTCCGAGAGATTCTTATCCATGTCACTCATGTGATAGTGCATTATAAAATGACCATAACTTTCAGGCAATGAATTCAACATCAAATCCGTGGCGAGTTCCAAACTCATCGGATTTCCAAGACTTTTGAGACGCTCAATGTGACCCTTCATCTTAAGGACATGAGCACCAACCGACTGCCCTTCTTGCATCTTGCATGCAGTTAGGGCTTTAACCACATCATACCTCTCTTGTCTAGCTTTCACTTGGAACATTTCCTTTAAGCGCTCGGCTAGACCAAAATCAGCTTCCATATGCTCAAGGTCCTTCTGAAGGGCCTTAGACATGGTGGCAAGCATAAGGAATGTCACATCATTAGAATCATCAACATGTTTCTTGTGAGCATCCTTATCTGCCCTTGAAGCATTGGTAGCAGGTGGAGGTGGAACGGGTTCGTCAAGAACATACATTTTTTTCTCTTGCTTTAGAACAATTCTTAGGCTTCTGATCCAATCAAAATAGTTTGTACCATTATCTCCGAGCTTGTCCTTCTCAAGGACTGATTGCAGCGATAGGGGTTGATTATTGTGAGTTGCCATTACTACAATAAAATATGCAAACAATGAAACACATAAGTATCAACACATTTATCATCTAAGAGCAAATAATGTATTTCATAAATACTCTCACTAAATTATACACCTTCAAATACAAACATGTATCATATAATCATAGTAGGCTAAGATTTATATTTCACTTGATTTTGGTTTAACTGAGTCAATGCCCGAAATCAAGCTATTTAGGTAGATAACATCAATCATATCATATATGACTCTTAGATCTTTTATGATATTTCCTTAGACATCATTTGTCAAAAACATATTTTAAATCTCATCTATGCCTTAGGTCAAATCTCATTTGAAAGCACCAATTAAGTCAAAACCCTTTTCAAATGTATGAGACATGGGACGATGCACCTAACTGAGTCAAAACTACATCAACCATTATCTCATCTTGATCACAAATTAAAATATAATGATGCACCCAACTGAGTCAAAACTACATCAAAATATCCTAAAATTTCACAAGTGTTCTAATCAAGGAATTGTATAAGACTTAAATATTTAGAAGGTTTTACACATAATAACAAACATCGCATGGTTGTAACATGAAACTTATGTACACATAATCATGAACATAGGGCTTCACAAAATATCAAACAAACAATTTGGTTTTAATTTTGAGAAATTACAAATCTACTTTAATCATATTAAATAGATTAACAACCTATGTAAAAGATTAATCCTATTAATCAATTATTAATCATGACCATGGCATATCTCATATACTTGTTTTTCTCAAAAACAACACACATAAAATCTAGATCTATTTCATATAGCATGAATAACAATTAATCAAATTAAATCTAGCATGCCAATTTCAATTCTAATCATGAAAAGACGAGGCTCTGATACCACTATTGGGTTTTGGGGTTACAAACGCAGCGGAAGAACTTTGAAAAACAACAAAACCCTAGCCCTTAAATCCATCTAGCATGAAGAGATTAGAAACATGAAATAGAATTTACATACCTTAATGCGATTTGTTTGTTCGAAAATGGATCTTCAAAGCGAATCTAAAAACGAATCTCAAAAACCGTTGATGAAGGTTTTTGATCTTCTCCTTGTTCTAAACCTTGTGATGAATCAACGATTGAAAGTCTTCAAGCTTTTGGTGATAAAGTAATCACCCTCTATCGGTAATCCACACACAAACGGACCAAGAACACTTCTTGTTGGATTGCTAGATGATCCCCGATTATTGAATCAATATTCAACAATCAATGGCTGTTTGGTAGAATGAATCTATGGAATTTGATCTTTGATTCGTAATAAAAATCAACCAATTAGTGTTTCTAAAACTCTAATTTTCGTCACCTATGGCTGGGACAAAAGGATTCTATTTATACTTGTTATAAATCCCTAACCTTTAGGAAAAAGAGTCCTTTTTCCAAGCCAAAACGGGCATTCAGCGCCGCCAGGACGAGTCCTCCCCAAGGGCACGAGTCGGGAGCACGAGTCGTCCCTGAGGGGAAGAGTCATCCCCTATTACAAGCACTCTGATACAGTCTTCCCTTCACAAGGGAATAGTTGGGCCAACTGGGGACGAGTCGTCCCCTAACCCCATATTTCACCCTTTTAGCCATTTTCAATCCGTTCTTTTGTGTGTGACCCTTTAGGAATTATATTTTATGTTGGTAGTAAGTTGAAACATCATCCTCATAAGACATAAATGACTTCTAGCAAGTCATTATGTCCACCCAATTATATATAACATCAAAGCTTAATTCCTTGATACTCAAATGTCACAATCCCTTTGTCCACGATGTCAAATTGAACATGAGTCATGGTCCATGTCAACTCACATGTTCAATGCTTTCTCGATTCCGAATATGTTGATAATCCAAATGCATTTGATCTCTATCAAATCACTTGAGTGTGGCCACACATTTTATCAACATCATTCATCGAGGGGACCAAGCAAACATCTCTCTCAAACAGAGAGGGACAAATCCCGTCTTGACTTATCATTCTTTCCTAAAAGAATCCAATCGTACCAACATAGCCCTTATTTCTATCCGATTAAAGATAGTGTTAGACTATATCAAACACAATGTTCATCATGTGGAAGACGATGATAATCTCAGGTACAAAGGATTCAATGACACGACTATCATGAGATTTAATCATGACATATATGACTATAGATCATGTCATAAATCTCATCGGTAGGTCATGTCCAATACTTGTTCTCTATCAAGTATCCATAAGTGTAATGTGCATCCCCATGCATATAATCATCTCCATGATTATCCATTACCAACTTATACTAGTTTTTTTTTTTTATTGAAGGGGATCAACACATTTCACCGCTCCCCCCTTGATGCAGAGGCACCTAGCTATGCTAGGGAGGACAATGTCATTCCCTCTAACCACTGGTGGGGGAATCGAACCCATGACCTCCAGGTTGGAAGCCATGAACTCTAACCATCAGGCTAAGACCCCGCGTGCACCAACTTATACTAGTTATTCATAATAACTAGAGACTCAGTTCAATATAATAAACATGTAAACATATAATGAACCAAATAAACATACTCTATAATAAATGATAAAGACGATTACATAGCGGTTTAAGTTATAAGTCAAACATAACTAAACTCCTAGGGCACTACACCAACAACTATGACCGCGATCGTCCAAGACCGCATTAACCATGTTGATCGTGGTCTCATATTAGAGTCCCGGTTGGCCATCATACACCCGGTTAATGCCAAAGCCAATTAGATAAGGATCCATACTAGCTCTGACACCAAGGACAGACCTGTCACTATCACATTAAATGGTGGCTCAGACGCCTATCATGCGTGTAAGGCGTCGTACCAATTGTCGCATGCTTCCCATATTCTCGTTTAATCAGAGACATCCCTCTACATTACTATTCACTTTATTGTACGAGCCAACCAGGCGCGAACACGTGTCCTAGGTCAAAGGCAAATACCTCCAGCAGGGTTGACGTCATCCAACGGCTCACTCATACTATATACTCCCTCCGTCCCATGATAATATATAAACTTTCCTTTTTTGGCGTCCCACAATAATATATAACTTTCCTAAAATGGAAAGGAATCTTTACTATTCCCTCCACGCATTCTCTCTCCTACATTATTTTAATACTCACATCACCATTATAATTTACTATTCTCTCCACTCATTCTCTCTCCTATTTTATTTTCATACTCACAACACTTTTAATATAATAATTCTTCCTTAATTCCCGTGCATTTGGCAAAAGTCTATAAAATGATGGGACGGAGGGAGTATATTATTTGTGCTCTTGGGCAAGGTAAGTCACATTGTCTAAACCATATTACAAAAACACGCTAAGACATTTCAAGTCTTATACTCTCAGTTATCAAACCCTCAAATGTCTTACTCTCACACCCGAGGGCCTGAGATGGAATCAACTCCGACTTGGTCTTTAACGATGCTTTTTATATTTGTTGTGTTATAGGTACAAATCTTTATACAAGCCAGATATTTCTATTAAGTAAAAGCAAAAAAGTTGTGACATCATCAGAAGTAGAGAGAGAAACTTATAAAGAGAAAGTGTGAGAGAGAGAGAGAGAGAGAGAGATAGAGAAAGAGTGTGTTGATATAATTAGAAATAGAGTGGAGGAGAGGTGTGGTGTGGTGAGGTTATGGCAATGGAGATATGCTCGGACCGCCACCTGTGGTGGTGGCCGGAGGAGGAGAAGATGACGTTGTAACTCCAAGAGGGACAGAGAGAGTCAATGTGTTTATTGCATCGAGTAAATTGTATACGTACAAAGTATATGTGATTGAGTTATATATTAACTCGTAACTTTACGATTCAGTCAATGACATTACAGTTATTTAATTTAAAGAAATTATAAATTTGTCGAGGGATTATACGGTTAGTTATTTTGTGGCGTGAGAATAGGAGGAAAATATGATAAGTAGTTGTTTTAGGATGTAGATTAGATTATACATAGGGGTCGTGACGTAATTTTCTCTTTTGTATTTAATGAATTTCAAAATTTCGATGGTAGGTACAAGAGTATTTTTTTCATATTTTTTCATTTTTTTCTTAAAAATAATAAAAAAAAAAACCCTCATATTTTATTAAACAATCCATTCCTATAATATAGCTAAATGTATAAAACTATAACTACTCTTATACGTTAAGGTATATGGGTAATTTCTGATATACCATTTAAAAACGCTGTTGAAAATTGGTTTTAAAAAGAAAAAAACATGTGGTCAGCTGTTTGCTCCATTGCAAAATCATGAATATGACCTGACTTTGACTGGTTAATCATGTCCGAGTAACTCATGATTGTTAAATTTGTTGTTTACTGACGTAGCAGAAGCTTAGATAGATGACTGATTACGGGTAGAAATTAATCAATACGCGAATCAATCCTTCAACAGCAGTCGAAATTAATCAAGACTACACGTTGAAACAAGAAAACGATTGTATTCAAAACGGCATAAACTGCCTCTCAAAATCCTAACATAAAGTATATAAAGTCTGGTAAAACCCTACTGAAAAGAAACCCTAAAACTGCGAAATTACGAAAAGGTTCAAAACAATGGAAAAAAAAACGGATAAAAACTTCAGAAGGCCGTTTGAGGCCCTTAGAAGCGTTTTTTGGCCTATTTATGGGCCGCTCAAGGGGCGTAGGCCTATGACTTTTGTTCCTCTCGAAAAGACGCTCGTTTTGATATGTTGTGTGTCCCGTAATTCCTCCGGAATTAAAAGTTACGCCCGTTACGGTCGAACGCATCTAAAAACTCGAACGCCAACTCTTCGACTGCATCATTTGTGTACCTTGATAAATTTGAGATATGTTTGTAATATACTCCCTCCGTCCCGGCCCAAAAGGCAAAGTTTGTGTCTCGCACGCAAATTAAGTAAAGTGATGTAGGAAAGAGAAAAAGTGTAAATGTTGTGAGTATGAAAAATTAAATAGGAGAGAGAATGAGTGGGATGAATAGTTAGGAGAGAGAATGTTGTGAGTGTAAAAGTAAAGTAGGAGAGAGAATGAGTGGTTGGAATAGTAATAAAAACTTTCCTTTTTGAGAAAATGTCATTTTAAATGAGACACCCAAAAAAAAAATTTGTGGCTTTTCGACCGGAGGGAATAGTTATTAGATGAGGGAGAGGAGAGAGCGTCTGCAAATAGAGCAGAGTCCTGATCTAAGAGATCCGCTGAAACTGTAATAATCTGGACATATTATCGAGCAGCTAGTTGGAGGCGTAATTGTAATTGTAGCTCATTCATTCATTTGTAAGTTAGGATTCTAGAGAGATAGAAAATGATTGCATAATACCAACCAAGACAGTGAAAAGAATTTCACTATTTAAATTGATTATTATTTATTTTCACAAATTAGTCCTTACTCGGTGGAAGGGAAGGGTCCTTTTGGATTGGATTGGATTGGTTAATTACCAAAAATATCAAAATCATGGGGTCACCAACTCCAGCCTTAACGGTTAACTCCCTAGCCCTACCAACCAAACAAGAGAATAAGCCACAACCGGCCAGCTAGGGACATGCTAATACAAACTCAAAATCTCTATATATATAACAACAGGATAGTGAGAAAAAGCCCGCCCAAACCAGGGGTAATTTGGTAATTTCACGCGGTGGTAAAGCTGTAATTAACAAGGCGGAGAGACACTTGGCACGCGTGGATAGGGCGCGTGCTTCACACGCACCGACACAGGCGCGTTTACGCGCAAGGGTATTTTTTTTGTTTTTTTTACAATGGTGACACGTGTTGAACTCTGATTGGATGGTTTATTTTCAGATTTTTATTTTTCATCCCCTTTTTTCGACCTCAATTTTTTTATAAAAAAAAAAAAAAAATTTTAAATTTTTACACCAAAATTCATAATTTTTTTCCTCTTTAATTAGAGACTAATTTCATTTAATTTGGACAAAAAAAAAAACTATTTCTTAATATAAATTTCTTATTTATCATTTCTTTATTTTTCTTTTTAATTTTTCAATATCTTTTTTTGGAAAATTAATTAAGTTTTAAGTATATTTTTTTTATTATAAATGATGATAATAATAATCATAATTTCACTTTTGAAATATAAATTATTGTTTTTAATGTTAGTTCCTTCTTTTCAAAATTTGACATTTATTTTTTAAACATATTAACTAATATTGTATAAAATATTCCTTGGGACGAATATATTAATTTTTTTTTTTCCCGAAGTAGTATTTATTTTTTTCCCGAAGTAGTATTATTTTGTACAAATTAATTTTTATAATGTTCGTGTTTTCGTGTCGAAAAATAAATACTCCCCGTCCCGCTAATATTAGCACAAACACTGTTTACGCGGGAATTAAGGAATATGATATTTTAATAAAATGTTGTGAGTGTAAAAGAATGAGTGGAGAGAGAATGAGTGGAGGGTGTAATAAATTATAATGGTGTTGTGAGTATTAAAATAATGTAGGAGAGAGAATGAGTGGGGTTGAGTGAATATTTTATTAATATAAAGTTTCCTTTTTGGGAGTGTGCGTATATTAGCGGGACGCCCAAAAAGGAAAGCGTGCTAATATTAGCGGGACGGAGGGAGTATTAATTTTTAAGACAAGTAAATTCATTGAGGCAAAGGAAGGAATTTTTTTTTTATATATAGAAAGTAGTATTAATTATGGGATGAAAGTAATATTCATTTTTGAATTGAAAATTGAAGTAATTTTTTTTTCTTAAAAATTATAATTTTTTTATATTTCAAAAAAAATGAACATTTCTTCTTTACTTCTAAATGAACATTTTAAAAAATAATACTACTTTATTCGTCTAAAAAAATTAATGTAATATTTTGAGATTAAGACACTAACATTAATTGCAGAGGCGAATGAAGTAGTATAATTTTTTTAAATATTCATTGGGATGAAGGAACTAATGCTCATTTTTTTGGAAAAAAAATGTAGTTTTATTTTTGTGTTAATCATTTCGAATCGAAAGTAATATTCATTTTTTAAATATTGTAATATTAGTGCCTTCGTTTCAAAATATGACATTACTTTTTTAAATAAATTAAGTAATATTTTTTAAAATATTCATTGGGATGAAGATGGTATTTTATTTTTTTAGCCAAAGTAGTATTAATTTTTAAAAATTAATCTTTATAATGTTTGTGTCTTCGTGTGTCAAAAAATGATTATTATTTTTTGAGACAAGTAAATTTCTTGAGGCAAAGGAAGCAATTCTATTTTGATATAGAAAGTTGTATTAATTATTGGACGAACGTAATATTCATTTTTTAATTGACGTAATTTTTTTTCCGTACAAAATAGAATTTTTTTTTTAACATTTTTGAATTGAAGTAACATTTTTGATATAACATTTTGTAATTTAAAGATTAGTTGAAGTATATTAGTGAAATTAAAAATCTTATTATTGTCTACAAATATAATTATTAGAACTATTTATGTTTTCATTTTTTTTATCAAAATTTGATGTATTATTAATCTTGGTTTCATTTATTTGTTCCTTTTTATATATAATATTTATGAATAATTTTTTCTTCAAATTTTGTCATATTTTAAACGTAAAAAAATGGGTTCGCATATTAAAGAGATGAATGGTTTTATTATAAAATATAAAAAGTTGGGTACAAAGTAATTAGTGAATAGTTGTTGTGCGTATGACTTATAATTTTTTCATTGTAATTTTTTTATATTCAAAATGGGACACCTTTTATTAAAAAAAAAAGGAAGTTTAAAATCGGACGAAGGGAGCATTTATTTATTCGATAGTGAAATAATTCATCCTAATTTTAAATTTAATTACTAGCAAAATAAAAATTAAGTCTTAATAATGAAAACTAAAATTCATTGAGGCAAGAAGGGAATATTATATTTCCCGGCTCAAGTCAACTTTAAAAAATGTCATTATACAAAAAAATTATTTTCTTCATTTCAAAAATGAATATTACTTTCAACTCAAAATAAATCACCAAAAAATAATACTACTTTTTTTGCCAAAAAAATTCATTATTATGTGCTTTAACTAGAAGGAAAAATTATATTTTCCGTCTCATGTAACTAAAATTTTTGAAGTAGCGACATCAAATTACTTTTTTTTGACCCAATTCTAGGAAAACATTTTTAGTATGTGCTTTAACTTGATAATGCCCTATTTAAAGAATTTTGAAAGTAAAAAATGGGTTGATTAAATTTTTGAATCCCTCCTAAACCCGCATTGATCCGCGTCTAATGAAAAAAGTTTGGAAATGTTTTCTTTTAAATCGGGTGGGATAGGGGTGGATTTGAGAGTAGCTCTAACCGTCCCATTTAACCCGAACCCGCATAGTATTCATCATTTTTTAGAATAAATTTTAAATATTGATAATATTTGTATATTATTATATACTTATTTCTTTATAGTTTATTGTATTTTCTTATTTTTCTATGTCATATTATTAATCTCTACATTTATAAGAAAATAAAGGGAAAAATATTATTTTATAATTGAAATATTAATATTTTTTTCTTCAACTTTTGTTCTATTTTAAACGTTAAAAAATTGTTTAGGATATTAAATAGATTAATGGTTTTATTATAAAGTATAAAAAGTTGGGTACAAAGTAATTAGTGAATAGTTGTTGTGAGTATGACTTATAAGACCATTGAATATAAAAATATTAAAAAAAATTCATTGTACTTTTTTTAAACTTTAAATGGGCCACCTTTTATTAAAAAAGGAAGTTTAAAATGGCACTAAGGGAGCATTTATTTATTTGATAGTGAAATAATTTTTCGTAATGTTAAATTTAATTCCTTGCGATGTAAAAACAAATGATTATATAACACTAAAATTAAAGAAATATGTAAAAATCAAATGGGAATGTTGAAGTTGAATACGGTTCAAGAAAAAAATAACTTCTCAAAAATAAAAACTGATGATACTTGAAAATTTAATTTCATGTAATTTGTTTGTTTGGAGAATCACTAGAGTCCAGAGTTCGAACCTGCAGTTGAAGAGAAAGATGTGGAGACTTATAACTAGATTTATTACGCTTTCCCAATCGTTGCCGAAACTAAGTGATACTGTGGGCAAATTACTCACATATCACGCTCAATACACAATAAATATGTTTTAAATAAAAAATATGCGTTCAATTCCATACTGACCACTCTGATGTTTGTACTGACAATATAGTATTCAAGCAAGTTTTTCGCAATATATAAAAATAACTCAATTTTATGTTTGTTGTATTTTTATTTTCTTATTTTGAGTATTAGGCTCCGTTTGTTTCATGTAAATAATTTTCCGGAAAATGTTTTCCTTGTTTTCGGGTGTTTGTTTCAAGTAAAATGTTTTCCGAAAAATGTTTTACCTACTTTCGAGTGTTTGGTAACCACTTGTAAAAGAAAGTCAAATGTAAAACATTTTACAAGGATGTAAAAAAATGAGGTTTTCTTTGTAAAATGATTTACCAATTTCAAATTCGTAAATCATTTTACAACTCTTGTTCTTGGCCTTAATGTACAACTCATATTACGCTCGGTACAACATAATAATAATAATTAAAAAAAAATTGAAACTGCCCCCACCCACCCCACCCCCCCCAAAAAAATTTTTTTTTTTGGAAACCGCCCACCCACCCCGCCTGCCCCACCCCCCACCCCCCAAAAAAAAAAAATTTTTTATTTTTTTTTGTAACCGCCCCACCTACCCCACCCCCCACCCACCCCCCAATTTTTTTTTTTTTTGGAAACCGCTCCACCCGCCCCCTGCCTACCCCCACCCCCTACCCACCCCCACCCCCAAAAAATTTTTTTTTATTTTTTTTGGAAACCGCCCCACCCACCCCGCCACCCAACCCCACCCTCCCCCCCAAATTTTTTTTATTTTTTATTTTTTTGGAAACCGTCCCACCCACCCCCCGCCCCACCCACCCCCGCCTATCCCACCCCCACTCCCCCTCAAAAAAAAAAAGAATTTTTTATTTTTTTTGAAACCGCCCACCCACCCCGCCTACCCCACCCCCACCCTCCCCCCAAAAAAAAAAAATTTTTTTTTAATTTTTTTTGGAAACCGCCCCAACCACCCCTCCCCCAATTTTTTTTTTATTTTTGAAACCGCCCCACCCACCCACCCCCGCCTACCGCACCCCTACCCACCCCAACCTCCCACCCCAAAAAAAAAAATTTTTTTTTTTGGAAACCGCCCACCCACCCCCGCCTTTCCCCACCCCCTACCCACCCCACCCCACCCCCCCCAAAAAAATTTTTTTGGAAACCGCCCCACCCACCCTCGCTACTCACCCACCCACCCCCCCAAAAAAAAAAATTTTTTTATTTTTATTAAAAAATTAAAAAAAATAATTTTGGGGGTGGGTGGGGGGTGGGTGGGGCGGTTTCCAAAGTTGATTTAAATTAATAAAAAAAAGTGACATTTCCGGAAAACATTTTCGTCAAATTTGCCAAACAACTGAAAACAAGACCATGATATTTTACAAGAAAACATTTTACATGGAAATCTTTTTACATGAAAACATTTTACAAGGAAACCTTTTTACATGAAATCATTTTACATGAAAACATTTTCCGGAAAATGTTTTACGCGAAACAAACGGAGCCTTAGTAACGATCCGTGCATCGCACGGGGGTGTTACTAGTTAGGGATAACACGGCAACTGGACAAAAGTGACTGCAAAATCAAAATGCCCATATGTGAGCTGTCACTTACGAGTTAACTGTCACTATCCTCTCAACTTTAAAATAATCTTTGCTTTTGGTCCCACTTTTTTAATAATTAATTCTCATAAATATATATAGAAAATTAAAACATAATTAAATTCTGAAACTTATTATCAATATATCATTAAAATTATATCAACTATAATTTATAAATTTTTATCATAATATACTCTCTTCGTCACATAAACATTGAATCAAAAGAAAGTAAAGAGACATGGGTATAAAAATTGAGTTAAGATCATAGAAAGTGAATAAAATAAATAAGTCTTATTCAATAAATATTCTTATACATCCCACTAAAAATTAGTACATTTTTTACTCATTTAGATGTTTTCATTAAAATTTTCATTTTCTTAAAATGAAAATGTATAAATGCCTTTTTATTCTTTATTCAATTAGACTCACTTGCATACTCATCAGATATCCACTTAATATTGCATACTCCTTATTTTCTCTTTTACTTTATTTTTCTAACTCACAACATTTACATTATTTATAATTTTATTAATTTTCGATTTCAAATAAAGTGTAATTTTTACTATGAGGGAGGAAATAAGTTTTATAAGTTTACTTATTAAAATTTTACATTTTAAGATTACCAAAAAAAAATAAAAATCATCTCGCTCTCAATCTCACTCCTTAATTATTTTAAAGTGTAAGTTTAAAATATATTCTATATAAAAAATTATAAATTTTTCTTGAAAAAACATAAAATAGAAAAAAAAAATCAATGAATCGAACCCTAACGTGAAAATACATGTTCAATTTATCGAACTCTTGAATTATTGTGTGAACCGAGGATTAATCAATGACAAAAACTTGGGTGAGAACACCTATACCCGTCTCATCCATGAGACGGGTCATTTTTGACCCATGATCCGAAAAATTACCCGCTCTCTTCTCTCTCTCTATACGTAAATGCTCTTCTCTCTCTCTATATGTGTAAATGCAGAGACCTCCATTGCCGACCCAATCTCTGTCCTAGCCTAGCTCTCTCCCTTTCTCCAACCCACCACCCACCGCACCTTCATCATTTCCGGCCATTATCGCCGGCGTCGATTTGAGAGATCCGTCGATCTCTCCCTCTCTCCAACCCACCACCTAACGCCCCTCCCCCACCTTCTCTTCCTCGTTTTTTTTTTCAGATCTGAGCCAAATCTAAAGTGGTTGTTTGGTGGAGCGGCCCGTGCATCAGAAGAATCCATGGGAGGTGGTGGTGTTTGAGAGTGAAGGTAGAGACAACAATGAGGGTGAAAATGGAGGTTGATTGAGATTGAAAAATGGGGGTGAAATTGATCGGAGCTTGGATTGACGTAAATTATCGGCGGTGAGCGAGAGAGATGGTGATTGCAGACATTGATGTGTGTAGTGTGTGTGTTCTTGAGCTTAATTTTGAGGGAAGGAATTTGGTGAGGGAGCTTGGTCTTTCGGTTCCTGCGTATAGAGAGAGAGAGAGGAGAGAGAGAGATGAGATCTGTGTGTGAGAGATGAGGGAAGGAACTGTTTTCATTTTGATTTCGTTTTGAGTAATACTTCTCATTTGTTTAAGTGATAGTTGTTATTGCTATAAGTAATAGTACTATACTTTGTGAAGTAATAGTGTTATTTTTATTTTTTTTTAACTAATAATAGTTTTAGAAACTGTTTTTATTTTGAGTAATACTTCTCATTTGTTTAAGTAATAGTTGATATTGCTATAAGTAATAGTACTACACTTTGTGAATTAATAGTGTTATTTTTTTTAACTAATAATAGTTTTAGGAACTGTTTTCATTTTGAGTAATACTTCTCATTTGTTTAAGTAATAGTTGGTATTGCTATAAGTAATAGTACTACACTTTTGTGAAGTAATAGTGTTATTTTTTTTTTTTTTTAACTAATAATAGTTTTAGGAACTGTTTTCATTTTGAGTAATACTTCTCATTTGTTTAAGTAATAGTTGGTATTGCTATAAGTAATAGTACTACATTTTGTGAAGTAATAGTGTTATTTTTTTTTAGTAGGTTTTGGGGGAAACTAGTTTCTCCCTAACATTATAAAAAGTCTTGTTTTAAAAACCGAAACAAAGGCACGTACAATTTTTTTTTTAATAAAAAACAAAACTTTTTATAATATTTGGAGAAACTAGTTTCCTCCAAAAAATTCTGATTTTTTTTTAAGTATTACATTATCAATGACTTAAAGTAATAATACATTCAGTCATTACATTAAGAGATGGTAACTATTACTTTTTCTAAACCACTGAAAAACCGAAAAAATAATATAAAAACTAAAAAAAAATAATATAAAAACTAAAAAAAAAAGCAAAAAGCAAAAATAAATAAAATAAATAAAATAAAATAAAAAAATTGGGCCTAAAAAAAATATGAGAGGCCTAGGAAATAAATAAAGACCAATTAAAAATACATAGAAGGCCTCAAATTGCTTGGCTGGAATGAATTTGGCGTGGACTAGGAATTATTGATTTGGGGCGATTATGCCCATGGGTCATGGGTCGACCCGTCTCATGCATGAGACGGATCCCCTTGTTCTCATGGGAGACTTGCTCTTAATCAATCGACCGTAAATATCTACTCTTTCTTGGGTAGTCAATGGTAAAAAGTGGTTGGAGGTCACGTGTTGAATTAAAACAAAAACAAATCCCCCCGCGTCATCGCTTAGTCATTTCCTTCCCTTCCTTCCAATCCAACGATAGCCAGCCCTTTTAGGAATCGTTGACCTTATTTTTACTAATCTATCACACATGACATGATACTGCTTTGCTTTGCTTTGCTTTGCTTTGCTTTTCCCCCACGAATCGCGAAGCTTCCTTTCTATCTCTCTCTCTCTCTCTATCACACGCACTTTACGCGCCCTTATATATACATACCCTTTCCCCTATTTTTCTCATTCATTCTCATTTCCTTACTTTCCTATTCCCCCTACCGGATTTCTAAATATGGGAGCCTGTTTGTCTTTGTCATCCCATTCCGTCCTTGATAACCATAACCTCAATTCCGCCCTTATTATTTCCCTCACCGGCGAACTTCGACAATATCCTCTCCCCGTCACCTCCTCCCAAATCCTTCACATGGAATCCTTGTCCCCCACCGCTTTCTTCCTTTGCGACTCCGATTATTTGTTTTACGACGATTTCATCACCCCTATTGATTTCGAGGATGAATTAGAAGCCAGTCAAATCTATTTCATCCTCCCCACCCAGAAGCTTCAATACCGTCTTAGTGCCTCCGACATGGCCGCTCTCGCCGTCAAGGCCAGCGCTGCCCTTAACACTACTACTTCTTCTTCTTCTTATAGCACGCCTAGATCTAGTATTGATATTGCTTCTGATGATCTTAGCAACGATCAAAGTCTGAATAATAATCAGAAACGGAAGAATAAGTCACGGATTTCTCCATATGCATTGATGGAAGCCAATCAGATTAATGTCATTGATCATCACCATTCTTCTTCTTCTTCTACTACTACTTCTATTTCAAAAGATAATAATAAGGATGGAAGTGAGTTAAAAAGGAGATTATCGAAATCAGGGTCCATCAGAAAATTGCAGAGAGTATCTTCGAGACGAGGTCGATTGGCGGTTAGATCCTTCAGGCTTAGACTAATGTCCACAATTTATGAAGAAGGCAATGTTCTCCCGAGAGTTTAATATTAGTTTTAAAATTTTGTTAATCTGTAAATTGAGATGCATGTGTAAAGTAAGTTTGAAATTCCCCTTCCTTGCTGATTGAGGGTGTGAGTTTTTTAGTTGCCAACTAAAATTGGCATTAAGCATATATTTTCCTTCCATTCCATAAACAGCATATTGTGTGCCGGTGGGGCTTATTAATTGACCCAAAACTTATGATTAAATAAACTCCATTTGCTGCCTACTTACGCTTGCTTATACTGTATTTTACTAGTTCCATATTTTAGCTTGCAAATTAAGCAATTTTTTCATGTATGAGTCATCTATCTTATATAAACTTGAAGACAGATATAATACATAATATATTTTGTGTTCTCCTTATTTTAATATGGTATCAAAGCAGGTTTTAATCTTGAAACCCTTTATATTTGATTAAAATAAAAACAAAATATGGTCATATGTTTTCGTGGTGATCAACTGGTGAGGGCATGTCTTATGAAATTAGTTTGATGGTGTCTTTGTGGCATGTAATATGCACGAAAAGCGCGTTGATTTATAAAACCTTAAACGAGATCAGTGGTAGTCCGTTCTAAAAACGTGAACGGTGGTAGCCCACTCTAAAACGTGAGTTAGTGGTAGTCCACTATAAAAACGATAATTGAGTGTCGTTCAATATAAAAACGATGATTAAGTGTCGTCATTCACTTGCAATTTTTGGAATTGAGAGAATACTGTAAAAACGATTATTAAGTGTTGTTCACTTTAAAAACGAAGATTGAAGAAAAAGAATACATGTTCGGGCACTCGGGCACAAGTTGTGTACGAGATTGAAAAAAATAAGAACTGATGCATATGTCTTTTTTGATATTACAACATGCGACACAATATACTCCCTCCGTCCCGCTAATATTAGCACACTTTCCTTTTTGGGCGTCCCGCTAATATCCGCACACTCCCAAAAAGGAAACTTTATATTAATAAAATATTCACCCAACCCCACTCATTCTCTCTCCTACATTATTTTAATACTCACAACACCATTATAATTTATTACACCCTCCACTCATTCTCTCTCCACTCATTCTTTTACACTCACAATATTTTATTAAAATATCATATTCCTTAATTTCCGCGCAAACAGTGTTTGTGCTAATATTAGCGGGACGGAGGGAGTATGTTAGAAGATCAAATTTTGTTGTTATGGATATTATTATTATTATTATTATTATTATTATTATTATTATTATTATTATTATTATTATTGTTGTTGTTGTTGTTATTTACCTTTCTCAATTTTTATTTATTTTTTGCAAGTTGGATATCTAAGTTGTAAATGTTTCAACTTGATGAAGGGTGTTAGGATATTGAGAGATATTCTAAAGAAAGGAAAGTATTTGGTTACCTGATTTGGTATTGAGTCAATTTAAGAAATTTATCTTAGAGTTAGAAGTATTTACGGTTAGAATTATAATTACTATTAAAGGAGAATTGTTAGATTTATAATATAATTATGACTTATATAGTTTGTGTTAAATATGAGTAATTAACTTATGTAAATTTGAATACAAGAATAATACTCCCTCCGTCCCACGTTAGTTGAGACTAACTTTTTGGGCACAACAATTAAGGAAAAGTAAGTGAGAGAAAAAGTGAAAGAAAATGTTGTGAGTATGAAGAATTAAATAGGAGAGAGAATGAGTGGGAGGAATAGTTAGGAGAGAGAATGTTGTGAGTGTAAAAGTGAAATAGGAGAGAGAATGAGTGGGGTAAATAGTGAAGATTTCTTTGCCATTTTGGACAGTCTCAACTAACGTGGGACGGCCCAAAAGGGAAAGAAGTCTCAACTAACGTGGGACGGAGGGAGTATATAATACTCCCTCCGTCCCACGTCATTACAAACCATTTTTCCGGGCACAATTATTAAGAAATATTATTAAGATAATGAAAATGTGTGGTAGGAAATGAAGAGAGAGAATGAGTGGAGTTGGTTGAATAAATTGTGTGGTAGGAAATGAAGAGAGAGAATGAGTGGGTGGGGTAAGGTGAATATAAAATAATAAATTTATTTCCATTTTGGGCAGTTTGTATTCACGTGGGACGGACCAAAAAGGAAATAAGTTTGTATTCACGTGGGATGGAGGGAGTATATTTTGTGTTCTCCTTATTCTAACACTACATGTTACCCTTGAATACTTCCTCCATCTTATTATATTATAATGATAGAAAGCAGGCCGTCTCAATAGTTTGGCCGTCTCAATAGTTTTAGGAATTCTGTGCGAAATGTAAATATAATGCCCTTAATATATATACATATAATAAAACAGTACACAAAATTTAGTTTAGGTAATAAAATAAGAAAATAAAAAAATAAAGTAAAATTTCTTGAAACAAGTAAAACGAAAGAAAGAAAGTTAACAAAGGCAGGTAAAGAGAAAATAGGCTTCAAATTCCCATGAAAATCGTGTGGGGTGATTTGATCCCATCACCTCAAAGAACATTGAAATAAAGTTATTCAACCAAATTAAATGCATTACATGTTTCATTATCATGTTTAAATATATATACTATATATATATATATATATATATATATATATATATATATATATATATATTATTATTATTATTATTAATAGCATTTGGGGTAGGTTTTAGAAGTGGGATAAAATATGAGGCCCTCTAAAATTTTGGGCCATGTACAATTGGACTCCTTGCACACCCTCAAAATCGGGCATAATAGAAAGTGATGTTAATTAGTATGGTGGTTATGAAGTCAAGTGTTGAGATGAAAAGAGAGTTTGGGGACGATATCTTTTGAATTCCTTTCACCAAATTTCCATCCATGGATCATCATCACGGACCTTAGCTCCATATATAATCCATAGGAAAATCTTCAAAGAAAGATAGATAGATTTATGGCGATGGCGATGGCTTAGTCTCCCCCCGTAGGCATCTTTATCAAAAATAATTACGTAAAATATACAGCTGAGTTGATGATGCTCACAAAATCTTCAAAGAGAGATAGAGAGAGAGACTTTGACAATACTCCCTCCGTCCCATTCGAATTTGGATAAATTTTCTTTTTGGGCGTCCCATCCGAATTTGGACAACCCAAAAAGGAAAGTTTATAATAATAAAAAAATGGGCATACCCCACTCACTCATTAACTCCACTCATTCTCCACCATACAATTTATTCAACCAACCACTATTAACTCCACTCATTCTCTCTCTTCATTTTCTACCACACATTTTTATTATCTTATTGTTATTTCTTAATCTCCGGCAGAAAGAATCTCATTCAAATTCCTGAACGGAGGGAGTATCATTTTAGCTTGTAGGCTAATTTTGTGGTGTGGAAATCCATCAATATATATCAGACTTTTTGTGGATAAGATTCCTGGCTGCGGCATGTCAGTTCCGGACCTTAATTTGTCTATTACTTTGGGTCCGCCCAAGGGTGGATCAGTGGATCAGAATGGGCGAACTTTCAGGGCCACGCCAGTCATGATTCAAATTTTATGTCCAGTATAGTGTATAACATTTATATTTTTTAATAATATAAAATATTAGTGCAAAATAATTTAATAAATAATGTGTTGATTTGATGATAAATGTGTGAATTTGATTGTAAATGAAGTGAGCAATAGCTAAACAGCTAAATAGGAAATAAATTTGAACTCGAATAATTGAGGCCCCAATTTTAAGTTATTTTTACAAGTTTTATAAATTTGTTTTTATTTGTATTTTATCTCTAAATTATAAGACTAAGTTTTAGGCCTTCGTATTATTCTATATGTATAATATTTACTTCTTTTGTCTCATAACATACTGTATAATGTACAGTAAATAGTGGAGTATGTGTTGTAAATATGAAAAGTAAAACAGTAAAGAAAAATTGGGTAATAAATACTAATTGGATTGTTATTTTGAGTGTGACAAGTAAGTCTCATTGAATAAATAATACTGTCAAGTTTTCATTTTTAAATTATAATACTCCCTCCGTCCCAATAGAAGCTTCCCATTTTGCCATTTTGGGTGTCCCGTTAATAGCTTTCACTTTCCTTTTTTGGCAAAGGAATCTTTACTATTCCCTCCACTCATTATCTCTCCTACATTATTTTAATACTCACAACACCATTATAATTTACTATTCCCTCCACTCATTCTCTCTCCTATTTTCAAATTACACTCACAACATTTTTTCTTCCCACCCATTTTATTAATTTGCGTGCAAGGTAAAAATTGGGCAGCTTCTATTGGGACGGAGGGAGTATTTGTTATGAGAACCCCAAAAGAGAAAGAAATAACATTTATTATGTTACAGAGGAATATGTTTATAAGGTTCAAAATCTCAATTCAACCTTTATATAGTTATAGATATACATACCGTATATAAATGCATTGGATTGTAGATAACAACAAATGAAAGGTTATAATATCATAATCAATATTCTATTTATAGAATATTGATTATGATATTATAACCTTTCATTTGTTGTTATCTACAATCCAATGCATTTTTATATGTATATCTATAACTATATAAAGGTTGAATTGAATTTGGCACAACCTTTTTTCCGCTCAAATTTCACTACTTTCTAAATTACCAAATTGCCCTCACATATAGCGTTCAAGATAAACCTAAGACGTTTTATATTTCGTATACCCTCTTCTTCTTCTCGATCTCTCTCTACTCCCTCTCTGGCGTGACTGCCAAAAATTCAAAACCCCCTCTTCCCACGAAAACATTCTTGTTCTCTTCTATAAATGCCGTCGTCGCCTCCCCCTCTCTTCTACCATGGTTGCGGCCGCCCCTCTCTCTCTCTCTCTTCTTCCATGGTCGACGCGTCTCTATCTTTTCTTACTTCTCTCTTTTTCCATGGCTAAAACAATTTTACAGTCATTTTTGTCAATTTCCCCCAAATATACGCATCCAACTACATCTGAGCTCATCGGCGCACTCTCTCAGGTACATTCTCTCTCTTTTGGTGTTTCCATAATCTGATTCAATGGTTGAGATTTATGGGCTTCATTGATTATTGTTGTTTCCAAAAACTGGGTGTTAAAGAGAGATGATGTTTTTTTAGATTGTTTTTATGATATTTTTGTAGTTTAGCGATAGTAGAAGAGACATTTGGTTAATGAACTTTACATGATTGTGTGTTGCTCGACCCAAAAGAGCTGCATACAACTACTATTTAATAATTCTTGCAGTGAATCATGCAGGCTGATTTCAATATCTCCTCCAATAGAGCTCGATGGTTATGTGATCTACTAGCTCATAGGTTAGTTTTTGTGGCAACTTGCTAACTCGACACATGCTTCATTGCAGAGGTCACTCATGTTGTTAATTTCTTGGCCACTTGTGATTACGTGGCTAGTGGCAGAGGAAGAAGATAAAGGATGATAGTCAGATAGTTTGAGCGGGAATTCTAGATTGAGTGATAAAGGTGATGCGGGTAAAGTCTATGTCCTTAAGCGGACATGTTCATCCTTCAACAAAATTGGAACTTATAAAGTCTATGTCATTGGGCATCACATGTTCGTCCAATTGCTTTCTCCCGATCAAAATCTTCTTCTTTAACGCCTTCACGATCTTCATCCAGCTTAAACTCCTCGTTCGATTGTTGATCGCATGAATAGGTATGATTGATCATTTCTTCGATTTTGTTTGTGGACGTCCGAGTAGGCTTCGGGTGCCCGTCGACTGGGTCTTTCATATGGAGTATCCCTAATCGAAGTCTTAGGCAAACAACCGAAGTCACCCTACGCTTTTTTCGCAACGTCCGTTATGTATACCTCAATCATAGCATCGGCAACATGGTGAATATAATACTCTTTTTATGTTTTGTATTTTTTGGTAAGCTCTTAAATTCTCGTCAATTTTATTTTTCTAAATTTTTATGTTTCTTTTCAAAGAAAGGTATAAAATTTGCAATTGTATTTGATGAGAATATCAAGAAATCTTTCATGGCTTTGCATATTTTCAAGCGTTAAAGGATTGGTGTTATCTCTCTCTGATTTAAATTTAGGTTTTTCAATAAGTCCAAGAATCTAACAACTTTTTAGATTTTGAGTGGATTTTGATTTCAAAATGGCGTTTGGATCAACAATTTTGTGCAAAATCACTATAGTTGTCATGATTTTTCATAGAAAATAGAAAATTCATTGTATGTTAAACCATCTTCAAGCTAAAAAGAGTAAAGCACTTGGATTTTAAACGTAATTTCACCTCCATTTAATTTTCTTATCCCGGGTGACCATATTTCAGGAAGTATTTTATGCGTTGTTGCATCTCCTAGTTATAGTTATTACACAAAATCTAAGGAGAAACGCGTTTCTCCATAAGTTATGGAGAAACGGGTCCCGACATGTCGCGCGACAATGAGCTAGATAGCCAGAAACCTATGAAAGTGATATCCAGAAACCTTCAAATGAATATCCGAAACCTTCAAAATGTTTCTCGATATACATTTGAAGGTTTCTCGGATATCCGTAAAACCTTCAATAGCAATTTCGGATATGCCCTAACACATTTCGATATGCACCTAACAGCTTTTCTCGGATATGCATCTAGCAGCTTCTCGGATATACATTTCACATCCTTCTCGGCTATCAAATATAAAGCTTCGGATATCAACCGCAAAGCTTCTCAAGCTTATCAAATGCAAAGCTTCTGGATATCCAGAAACTTTTGGTCTTGGCCTTGGGTTTTTTTTTTCTGGTTATCAAATGTAAAGCTTCTGGCTATGAAAAATACGTTTTTCCATAGTTATGGAGAAACGCATTTCTCAGCAGACGCACTCTAGTTATTATTAGTATTGTTTTTCTCTATCTCCTGCCACTATTATCAATTAAATAAAGTTTCTTTACATACATCATTTATCTGCAAGAAAAATGTGACTTTCAATCATTTTACCTGTGCATTTTGTATATATGAAACTAAAACTTTTAAACATGTGTCCAGGATACCAATTCCAATATATATATATATATATATATATATATATATATATATATATATATATATATATATATATATATATATATATATATATATATATATATATATATATATATATATATATATATATATATATTATTTTCTGAAAAAGTAAAAGAAACAATAGAACAGAAATTTGGACAAATTTCCTATAATGAATTAACCTATGGAGACTTAATCACTTGCGTAAACATTACTGGTTTAAGATTATGTCAAGATCAAAGATTAAACCATAAATTAAAGAAAGAAAGTGCATAAACACGTAAAGAATTAGGACATTGGTGTGAACAATTTGATTTCGGAAGATTAAAGCCACCTCATAAAAAGAAAAGAAATGAGCACAATCCTTATTATAAAAACAGTACTTGTAGAAGAAAACATAAGAAAACAAATAAAAAATATACAAAAGAAACTCCTGAATATTATAAAAACTCAAGCCACAAGAAAAAACATAGCAATAAATACGGCAACAACAAGAAATACAGAAGAAATAACAAATACTCGAATACCCACAATAAAACAATAAAATGTTTTTTATGTAGAAAACCCGGACATATAGCTAGAGATTGCCCAGCAAGAAAACAAATAAAACAAATTTGCAATAAACTCAATATAAAAGAAATAGATCAAATAGTATCCCAAATAGACAATCTTGAAGTAACAACCACAGAAAATGAACATTCTAGTGGAGAGGACCCCTCCTTCAGCACAAACAACACAGATAATGAAACTGAAGAAGAAATTAATGAATGCCAAAATAATTGCAAAGGAGTATGTATGTGTACTACCAAAATCAATACTATAGAACAATATGATGAAATATTAGAAAAAATAAAAGAAATCAAAGAACCAATAATAAAAAGAAAATTCTTAAGACAATTAGAAAAAACCATAAACGAAGAAAAGCCAGAACCCTCAACACCATCCCAATATGAAGATGTTGTACAAATGTTCCAAAGCAAAAGAAAACAAATTTCGTCAGTAGACTTACAAAAAGAAATCAAAGAAATAAAAGAAGAAATAAAAATATTAAAACAAAATAATTTAGAATTACAAAAATCACAAAAAGAATTAGAAGCAAAAATAACTATACATGAAATTAAAAAAATAAAAATAAATGCAACCTATAAAGGAGAACCTTCCAAAACAAAAAACATGGAAAGTATGACAGAATAGGGTCCAAAGAGGGGTTTGGTCAATAGGTTTGGATATATAGAATTTGTTGACCAATGGTCAAAAGCTTTTTGTACACATTCCGGAACTATTGATTTGTCTAACCCAAAATTTTTCCACCATATGTGGAACCAAAATGGTGTGGGGAAGGAAAATTGGGGTGAAAAGTAAAAGAAATATGATAGAGAAAAGGATTTGTTTTGTTTGAAAAATGCTCGTGACCAAGCTGTAATATAATTCCAATAATTAAATCGGGATGATCCATTTTGAAATAGCAAATCTTTGGCCTTATTGGGCTTTTGGCCCCAATCTGAAACAGAGAAAATTTTTAAGATCTGGACTTTACAGTATCTGACTTTAGATGTGTCCAAATGATCAGTTGAATATTGAAAAGTGGCCGATTTTGTTTGTGTCAAGATTTTTTCATAAAATAATTGGGATTTGGTAAAATTGTCTGGTAAGTAATTATGTGATTCTGAAAGGAGGCATTGAGAAATTTGATAAGGATGCCAATTGGAATTGTTTTCAAAATATTCTGGTTCAATGACACAGATAAATTCTTCAAAGGTTTTGTAGGTGTAAGAAGTGGGTGGTGTCTGTTTTGGGCTTGAACTCGAAATTATTTGATTGTAAAAAGGAGGTGGTGTTTGTTTTTGTTTTGGGCTTGGGCTTGGGCTTGGTAAAGGTAAATGTGGACTTGATGGTTGGGGACATTCTGTTTTGAGGGAGGTTTTGTATGTTTTTTGTGATGAAGGCCTTAAAGGGGATCCTATAGATGATGAGGATGGTTGGGGTAAGGTTGCTAAGACCGTAAATTTGTTTTCAATTTTTGGTGTTTTGTCAGGTATGTAATTTGGAAGTTTTGTGGGAGGAAGAGCAATGGCAAATAAGGGTTTTTTATCTTTTTTCTTTTCTGTAGGACTTGTAAACATCCTGCAATAAAATTTTATCCCGTAATATTATTAAGCCAGAGCATATGTAGTTCAATATGAAGTAATTTAAGACTTTGTCTTTTGTACCAAATCGTATTTTCTAATGCTATTTCTAAACTAGTCCAAATATGATAATTGTACGGATAGTATGGATCTTTTTTCCTTTCTTCTATTATTCTTTCTTCAAGGTTTTTGATTTCGCTTAGTAATCTATCCTCTTTTCTTTTGAGATTTCTAAAGGTTTCCAAATATCGAGTCATTATAACAAATCCTGTAAGCATATAATTAATCTGGTATTAGCAAGGGATTTTGTCTAGAGTTACCTATGTAATCATTTTCAATACAATTTATAATTCTTTTTAATGCTGAAATGTTTGCCTTAATAGGGAGTTTGTATTTTTGTGCAAAGGTATATTCTAAAAGTTCTTCTAAATCATATATGTGATATCTGAGTTCTGCTGTTTTACTAATTGGAATTTTTGTATGGATGTTTTTGCTTTTTTGTAATAATACATCCGTTTTTTGCAAACAGTAGTTTAAGTAGTTCATATCATTTAAATATATAAGTTGGCCATCAATTTTCATGGACCATCCTACAGGTTTTTGTTGATTATTTGTCATATTGATAGTATCTTGGTAAAATTTTTGTCTTGGTGTTAATGTTTGTTGGGATGAGGATCCTTATTCTAATTTTTATTTTTTAAGGTTTTCCATTGTTTCCTTGTAGGAATTCTCTTATTAAAAAGTCCGAAATTGAATTGTCTTTTTCTGCAATATGAATTATTTCAAAATCAAAAATAGATAATAAGGCTTGCCATCTGGCAAAGATTTGTTTTGCAGCTAGGTTTTTTACGTCTTTTTGTAACACATCTTTGGCTGCTTTACAATCTACTTTAACAGTGAATTTTTGATTAAGTAGGTCATCTTGGAATTTTGTTATGCATAACACTATGGAAAGAATTTCCTTTTTTATTGTTGAATATTTAGATTGAGTTTCATTCCATATTCCTGAATAATACCTTATTATATGGATTTTGCCATTTATCTCTTGAGTTAATATGCCTCCATATCCTGCGTCTGAGGCATCTGTAGAGACTGTTTTTGGTGCGTTTGGGTCACATATTGTCAGGCAGGGTAATTGTTTTACATATAGCTTAATTTGTTTTATTACTTTTGTGTGTTCTTTTGTCCATGATTTTGGGTTTTTCTTTAGTCTGTCATAAAGAGGTTTACAAATTTGCCTTATTTTTTGGAGGAAATCAGCTATATAATTTAATGATCCTAAGAATCTTTGTAATTGGGTCTTGTCTTTTATTTCATCGGGGAATTTGTCTCCAAAGTCTATAGATCTTTGATAGGGATTATTGTGTTATTGGTTTTTTCGTGTCCTAAGAACCTTATTTTCTATTTGATGGTGTTTTATTGTATAATTTTGCAGTATTACGTATATCTTTTAGATATTATTCCTGTTTCTGGTTGTTTATTAATAGGTGTGGGAAAATCCGTTTGTGTTGTGAGACTGTCTACTTCTTCTTTTACCATTGCTATTCCATTTGTGACATTATCTATCTTGTCTTCTACTTTATCCAATTGTTGTCCAATTGTGTATATTGACAAATTAGTCCAATTATTTTGTAAATGTAGGTCTTTGGTTAATTTTTCTTCTATTTGATCAGGATGAACTATTGGTAAAATTCCATGGGTTATTCCATTTTTACAAAAATAAGCTGGTTCAAGAGGGGGTTTTTCACTTTCAAAAAATTCATGACTTACTAAATTGTTTGCGGTTACTTTATACCATTTTCTAAGATTTTGAGTTATTGGATTTATTTTATATAAATATTCGTCATTTAAGAAGTCAAAGAATGGTATATGTATTTCTTGTATTTTGCAAAATTCATAATAAGTTTCTTTGATTATTTTTTGTTCTTTTTCATTATATGTTTTAAAAAATAATTTTCTATTTTCATTATTTTCTTCTCTTTGAAAATCTTCTCTTAAAACTCTTTTGTTTAATTGGAATTCATTTTTTATCATATTTAATGTAAAATTACTTTCTTCATATGGATGGGTAAAGTTTCCATTTCTTTTTATGCCAATACTATTTGTCTCATATTGGTTTTCTGTTTCAATTTCTGATTCTGGAATTGGTTGATTATTTTGTGAATTACTCCCTTGTTGGAATTCAAATATTCCTGAAGTGGATCTTCTGGCTGGTATATTAAAATTAAGGTTTTTATTTCTGTTTAGGGATTGTGTTCTTTTGAATTTTAATTCTACTGAGCCATCTACATATTGTGTGACTTGTTCTAATTCACTTGTTTGCTTATTTTTTGCGTCACTGGTCTCGGTACAGCTTTGGGCTGGTAAGGTCCATTTTTCCGGTAGAGTTATTTCACTCCATTTGATGGTTTTTGGAATGGTTATGTTTGCTTTAGTATGGTCAATTTCCCAAAAAAACTGTTTCTCCGGTTGTCTTGTTTTTATTAAATGCGTTGACAAAGTCCAGTGTTCATTACTTTGTATCAAGTCTACAAAATATTTCATAGATATGGGAACCTACTTGCATATGATAATTATGAGTTAAAAAAGTTAAGATTTTCATTATATGAGGATCTGTTAATGATACTGTGAAATTGGGGTAAGTATTAAAATGTATTGGACCATTTGTTAAGCTTGTCTCTATTGCTCCTATTAAAGAGTCTACGTAATTTTAAATGTCTTCAAGGCCTCTTAATGCTACTTGTATACTTGTATCTAATCCTTCCATTGTTAATGGTTTGATTGCTACTTGTACTAATCCTATGTGTAAAAATCTATATCCTTGAGATATGTATTTTTTGATTGAGGATTTTGAAAATAGACTCATGCATGGTTTGATTGTTAGAATATAAAGGAATTAATTTTTCTTTTATTTTAATTGCTAACCTAGATTTAAAATCAAATATGCCTTTGTCTTTGTATATTTCCGAGGTTGAGATTGAGGGTGGTTTCCAATTTGTCAAAAATTGAGTATCCCAAGATATTTCCTTAGATAATATACTTTTATTATTCCTATCTTCATCATTCTCAGTTTGTATATTATAATCGTTCATTGGATTATTCTGATGTCGAAGAGACCTTCTATTCGTAAAATTTCCTAACCAACTCATTATTTATTCTATGTCTTGCCTCGGCTACACTTCCTTTCCTAATCGGATGCACGACTTACACTTCCAATTGCGTGACTTAGACCTAGGAGACACACCGACTCGGGACAAATAAATAAGATGAGCTAATTAGTTAATTTTGTTGAATAAGAGGCTCTGATACCAAAATACGCTAAGGATCGATATAAGTTAAGCAAACATGAGAATAATTAAGATATCGAATAAAAATACAGAAATCTGAAGGAAAATCTATGGAAATAAACTCCTAATGAGTTGCTACAGTAAAACAGTAATTTTGACTTTTTAATAGTAAAATTGACTTTTATTTTTAAGATACGTGGTCCTTAAAAATACGCTAAGGATCGATATAAGTTAAGCAAACATGAGAATAATTAAGATATCGAATAAAAATACAGAAATCTGAAGGAAAATCTATGGAAATAAACTCCTGATGAGTTGCTACAGTAAAACAGTAATTTTGACTTTTTAATAGTAAAATTGACTTTTATTTTTAAGATATGTGGTCCTTGTTCTACCCGCCACGCAGTATAAATTTTGAATATTATACTGTTGCGATGAGTGATGATTAAAACATCCAACTCAAAAGTGTCTCGGCGACACCTAACGCTGGCTGGTTTTCGACCGATATACCTTATTTATATAAAAGTCTATTATACTAAAAGAAAGCATATAAATAAAGAATTAAAGAACAAGGAATAGTAAGAACAACTTACTTATTATTACAGAACTTTGATAATTTACAAAGAATTTCAGATAAAATGGATGGTTTGCGGTGGATGGTTGAGAGGATATCTAGAGAGAGAACTATGAAAGGGTGGAAAGAACAACCTACCTCCCTGAGTAAGGAGGATCCTGATTTATATTACAAGGGGGAGTAGTGGATCGCGCCACATGTGCGGTGCGCATTTGTCCTCCTAGGAGGGATCCACAACTTTGACTATCATACAAGTTTACGTAAGAAAATTATCATCCACCGAGAAAGTAGATTCTATCTGCTGGGCGCTTCACCGCGGATGCCCTTTTCTTTGTCTTCTCTTCATTTGTCACAATATGGTGGGGGTCACCATATTATTTTGTCTGGGCGGCTTTCACAGTGCATCTTTTTTGTTTTGTTGGTAATGGTGGATGCCGACATTTTTCGATGAAATCCTCTTCATAGGTCCCCTTCTAGCTCCCCCGGACGGGCCGGGTGAAGATGTCTTCATTGTTATAGAAATCATCCTCTCGGCATTGTTGTCGACGATGAGCTTCCTTCATCGGCCGAGTTGTCCCATTAGTCTTTCTAAATCTGCTTGATTTGTACATCCGAGCCATTTGTGCCATAATCTGTTGTTTCCTTTGGAGGAATTCTTCATTTTTTGGATTTGTTTTGATGGAATGTTTTTGCGGAATTTTGTATTTTGTTTAAAATATTTTTTGACCGCATCAAATCACATCGGAATATTTCGGCTTTTTCCCACCATTTGATCTTATGTTTTCGTATCAAGATGGGAAGAATTGTTTTGTGTACACACTCACACTTTTGTTGCTTCATAGGCACCCATTCAGATACGGTCCAAGCATATTTGTTTCTCCTTTAGATCAAATTCAAATACGAAGATCCAAGTGACATGGAAAGTATGACGGAATAGGGTCCAAAGAGGTTTGGTCAATAGGTTCTGGATATATAGAATTTGTTGACCAATGGTCAAAAGCTTATCAGTACACATTCCATAGATGGGGGAGGTGATAGCGTATGGTAGATCTAGAAGACCTATAAGAACAAACATGAACAAGAACAAACATATAAGAACAACAAAACAAGAACACTCAACAAGAACACTCAAGAACATTTAAAGAAAACTAAGAACTGATGAAGAACTAGAGAGAGAGCTAGAGAGAAGGAAGAGATATATAAGAAACTAGGATTATATTTCTTCAAAGGATATCTTACAATGAAAGCCTTCACCCCTATTTATAGTACATAGGAGGGAATACAAACAACACACTTTTTTACATGGGGACAAGCACTATCTTATCTTTATTTAGCACTATCTATTCTTTATATTACAACTACACATAATGCTTTAAAAAGAAATTAAAAGCAAGCTCCACTAGGAAAAGGAAATCAGCCCTCTTAATGGCCTAAGTGCTTCACGACGTAAGCGCTTGCATCATTCGGGTAATGACATCATTATGATGTGTGGCATGTCATTAAATCTGATTTTACTTCCATCTAGAATCCGGATGAGACGGATCATCTTCATACGGGTCAAAGTAGCATCCTTCATTATCGCTTTCATCACTATCATACCGGTATGCAAGCACCATCCGTGTCAATCGCTTGGTGAGATGTGATTCATTCCACCGCTTAGCGCTTTGATCCATTTTGCAGCTACGGTGATCATTCACCAAACTTCCGTCCCAAATAATATTTTATCAGGAATTGAGGCTCGGATCAATCATATTTGCTCTTGCCATTTCTCGCTCTCATACCAATATGGATATCACGATACTTCATGGAAAGTCGGATATCATCCCCGCTGAGATTATACCATTCGTGGATGAAGGCGATCTGAGCATGATAAACAAATGATTCTCCTTGATTGTTGATGATTGCCGGTGTAAGGAATGAGCATGGTCTTCGGAATAAAATCACCACACGATCTTTTGCGCTTTGGGGTGGTAAGCATTTGCATCCATTGATGAGAAGGGAGAAACCATTCTAGGAGTTTAAACCTGGATTTAGGAACTCCATGGGCGGCTCGGCCTGTCGAAGTGGCATCGGGAGGATGTATGACTGGAGTCCGACCGTGCTGAAAGTGATGGCTATAGTATACGATTCGAATAAATACCAGAAAAAGCAGAGTGCTTCTTTTGGAAGGTTAAACAAGTCGTATATCCTGAAAATGTTTAGGAAAGGGTAATCGGGATGAAACTTGTAGTTGTCCATAATGATTCCAAACTTACGGAGGATGACAGTAAAAAGGGCTTGATGGTTTGGGATGGCTCTTTGGTTGAGTGTCATATCAGCAATGACTTCTGTGACTTCTTCAGGAAGTTGAAGGATAGGGAAAATTTGGGGCCTTTTGAGGAAGAGGCATTTGGGCTACGGAGGAAGAGGCTTTGTCTACGAGTAGAACACCATTGGAAGGATGGAATGGTTTATCTGGGAAACTGGATAGGAGTGCATTTCCTTTTATATTCACCGGGCCTCGAAAGGAAATCAAAGAAGGGATGTTTGTCGTACTTTCTTTCGATATGCTTCACAAGAATTTCCACTGGGAAAACCAATTTGCCCATCGTAACAGTTGTGGCTGGGGAAGCACCTTTTTCTTGAATTCTAGCATGCGTGGAAAGGATGACATGTCCATCTCGATTTGGAATTCGTGCCCGATTAGATGGAATTGGAACTTTTCTATTCCCCTTTTGACTGCAAGAATCTCTTTGAAAGTGGAGTGGTAGTGCTTTTCTGATTGCTTGAACGTGCCGCTCTTGTAGCCACATATTGACCTTTTGTCTTTTTCTTGGACGAATAATACTGCTGCCCAGTGCTCATCGCTTGCATCAGTCTGCAATATTCTCTTTTCTGAAGAAGTGGGAATCTTTAAAGGGGGCATCACTTCAGTCAGCTTTTTGATTGCCTTGACTGCTTTTGTTTGTTTTATTGTCCAAGGGGGGGATCCTTTTTTAGCATGGGGAACAACCACACTGTATGACTTGACAGCTTGGGTAAGAAATCAGCCATATAATTGATTAGTCCAAGGAACTGTTGAACTGCTTTTGGAGAGGCCAGCTCGTCTGGGAATTTGTGCAGCTCTTGAGCTATGTGGGGCTGAAGCTGATATTTGCCATCGGATATGTCCATGCCGAGGAAATTGATTGGCGATACTCCAATCTCCATTTTCTTCAAGACGCATTATACCATACTTTGTGACTGTGGCATAAAACTTTGAGAGTAAGTTTATATGAGACTTCTCATCAGCAGAATACAACAAAATATCATCAATATAAACCAAGGCATTAGAAAGTATAGGTTAAAAAATGGTTACCATTGCTTTTTGAAAAGCAGAAGGTGCATTTTTTAAACCAAACGACATCACTTTCCATTGGTAATGATGATCATGGATGCAGAAGGTCGTCTTTGGTCCTGTCTTCGTGTGTGATTCCTAGTTGCCAAAACCCTGACTTGAGATCGAACTTAGAGAGAATCTTTGCATCTGAGAGTGATTGGAACAAGGATTTCTTCTGTGGAAGAGGGAATTTATCATCTGCCAAAAAATGATTTAATGGCTGATAATTAATAACCAATCTTAGTTTTCCTCGAACTTGTTCACTTTTCTTATTGACATAAAATGCTTCACATGCCCACGGAGATTGAGCGGGCTCGATCTCGGTATCGGGTACTATCCAAACCACTTTGAACGCCGCACGTCTTTGTTACCTTCTACCCAAACTTCAATATGCCTCAGAATGACCCCTCGTTGTTTACAGCCTCTCAAGGTCCGAGATCCAGTTGGAGGTACAACCTGTAAACACGTTCCAAGGAACCTTTCATTATCAAATGGGTTCACTCGAGTTCGTAACCACCGCTCGGACATCACGGTCCCCTGGGCCAAGAGAATTCAGGAGATGCGCCGCTTCTTGATATTGACTCAAATGCGACGCCGACTACACTTATGTCCCGAGACAACCGAATTTAACCGAAGCCGCTCAAACTCCTCCCTGAGAAATGGGTTACCACTATGAGCAAATCCACCAAGCGCCACAAGTTCGTTCATACCACTCACCGCACTGTGAATTTGTCTCGTCACTGGATGGACGAAGTTGAAACAGGTGAAATTCTCATCTCTTACTCAAGAAGAGAATTTCGATGTATTCCCTACAGGTGTACACATACGATTGAATCCAGTGGGAGGCCACCGGATCCACTCCCAAGTTGTCGACACACATATGGTGGGACGTTTGCATTGTCCCTTGGTTGCTAGGAGTGATGCTCTCCTAAAGATGAATCGATGATGACACTCCCCCAAGCGCGTAAAGCAAGATCCTCCTCCCGAAGAAAAGCTGGGGAAGCTGAGAGATACGAAGGTGTGATACCACCGTTGGAACCCTCGGGAGAACCGTATGGAAAGTTTAACTACTATGCACTCTATCCAAACAAAGCTCCTCACTTAACCCCACCTCCTCTTTAACATGCAAAACCCCTAAACTCTTCCCCCTTCACTTCCCCCATACATATTACCAAAAGGCCCTTACCATAATCCATAAAATCCCTCTACTCCATCCACCACTGCACACTCCTGCCACATGATTTCTCAAAACCCACAATTGCCTAGACCCAAAATCTGCAAAGCAATACCAAGCATGTAAGTTTCCTCCACTAACCTCCTTGAATTTCCCATCAAAGAACGCAAGCATGAATGGAAAATACAAAAATCCTACTTCAATTGGTGCATCAGAAATTAGCTCAAAGTCGATTAGTCCACCAAAGCAACTCTAAATTCGGCAAAGCGAGAATGCGCCGCCGTAACAAGGCTTTTAAATCATCTTATCTCTCAGCCAAAGAAACTAGGTTTGTAGAGAACCCAAGAAAGCCTTTCTTCAAGTGATCAAGAACCTAGAAGGAATGATTGAGAAATTCACCATGCGTAATCTGTATTCGTATCTACCACCTAAGAATCATTTGATCATTCAGACTTACCCAAAGATCCCATGCTTCTCGCTTTTCTCAAAAGGAAGCAGAAAATGAAGTTTCTCAAAACCCAACTTCAAGATCTTGAAGTTGGGTTTTGAGAAACTTCATTTCTACTTCCTTTTGAGAAAGAGCAGGCATGGGATCTTTGGATAAGTCTGAATGATCTGAAATAGTTCTTGGTGTAGAATCGAATTTTGTGGCGAATTTCTCCAATTATTTCCTCTAGATTCTTGATCTTGAAAAGGCTTTCTTGGACTCACAAACCTGGTTTCTTTGAGAGATAAGATGATTTAAAGC